>APFE030450761.1:171994-192618 GCA_000404065.3 Pinus taeda | reverse complement strand
TCATCTACATCATCCATCTCAACCCCCTCACCGCGAAGTCAACCACCCACATCTTCATTCCAAATCACTCATCCACCTTCCACAACCCCTCTTCCCCAATCATCCAAGATTATATTATCTTCATCTTCACATCCTCAAGGATAATCCCTTACACTTACAATTACCAGTAGCTCAAAAATGGCTCAATCTCCATGGAACAACCCTGGAGCGGTTTTAATGCCTCCACTCCTGAGCCAAATACCACCCCATCCTAAGAAATGGCTACCCAAGTTCAGCCCAGAAGCAGGCATGTTAGATGAAGAACACATTAATAATTTCATGCTCTCTGTCAATCTCAATGGAGTTACCAATGAAGATGCTGTTGTCCGGCTTTTTCCCTATACAATGCAAGGAACAACCGAGTCATGGTATTTTTCATTACCTTCTGGGTCTATAACGAGTTGGGACATCTTTCAAAATCAATTCCTCACCAAATTTGGTGATGATAGATCAACGACAACATTAATCAGCGACCTATCCAATCTTAAAGCCGAAGCTAGAGAACCCATCAAAGATTTCAATTTATGATTCAATAAGATCCTTAACAAAATCCCCACTGCTTCCCAACCTAGTGAAGAAGTACGATGTGAATGGTATATCACAGCCTTACCATCAAACTTAGCAGTCTTCGTAGATAGGGCGAATAAAACAACTTTAGTTGAAAACCTGACAGAGGCAATAGCAGTAGAGAAACGCGTTATATCCTTGGAAAAAAGATCTGCAATCGAAGAACACAAATCTAAAAAGATCACCTTCAAGAAAGACCCCAAGAAAAAACAAACTAAAGATCCTTTCGATTTAGAAGGGTTGTAGAAGGTATTAAAGACCATGTCCAATGAGATGATTGACATAAAAAAGCAAGTGGCAGAAACTTCTTCGAAAAATCCCTACAAAACTTTTAAAAGAGGCCCTTCAATGGAAACGAAACCACCCAACGCTATCTCAAATGTCGAATCCGAAGAAGAGGAAGAAGAAGAGAGAACCATTGAAGGACAAACTGATGATGAAGAAGTTGTGGAACTACAAGGAATGTGGGATTTCATCCTCCCGGAACAACCTCACCTTGATTTTGCAATCTAGAAAGAAAATCTGCCACCTAATTCTCCTTACCTGGTCTATCTAACATTGTGATGTTAAATTCCTGTAATAATAACAACCATCTGGTAACTCTGCCACTAGTGACTAGTTTATTCATTAAATGCTTAATGGCAGAAAGGTCAGTATGTACAAAACCTCATAAACAGTTATATAATGTCGGAATTTATTCACAGCATGTATGATTGCAAGCATTTCTTTTTCTGTGACTGTGTAGTTTAATTCTGCAGGTGTTAGATTTTTACTAATGAAATAGATGGCATAATGAAAAGACTCCTCTTTTTGGCCTAATGAGGCACCCACCGCAGTATCAGATGCATCTGTAAAGATGTGAAATGGTAGGTTCCAGTTAGGTACTTTTAAGACTGGTGTGGTTGATAACTTTTCTTTGAGTGTTTCAAATGCTTGCTGACAATTATCATTCCAGTTGAAAGGTGCATCTCTGGCTAGAAGCTTAAACAAAGGTAAAGCTATTCTACTAAAATGTTCAATAAACCTTCGGTAATAGCTTGCATACCCAAGAAAACTTCTTACCTCTTTTTGAGTCTTCAGAATTGGAAAATTGACAATGATCTGTATTTTTTATGGATCAACTTTAATGCCTTGAGAAGAAATATAGTGTCCTAATACTATCCCTTCATTTAACCTCATAAAACACTTTTCGTTGCTCAGGGACAGATTAGCTTCAATACATCTCTTCAGAACTTTTTCAAGATTCGTTAATGCATGCTCAAATTCACCATACACTGAAAAATCATCCATATAACCTTCAACACAATCATGAACTAAATCAGCAAAAATAGCTAATACAGCTCTTTGAAATGTAGCTAGAGCATTGCAAAGTCCAAATGGAAAAACAATATAAGCATAAGTGCCCCAAGGACAAGTAAAAGTGGTTTTGTCTTGGTCCTTTAAGGCTATCCTAATCTGGTTGTAGCCACTGAAACCATCAAGAAAAGAGAATGATGATTTCCCAGCTAATGTGTCTAGCACTTGGTCAATAAATGGTAATGGGAAATAATCTTTGAGGGTTTCTTTGTTCAATTGTCTGTAGTCAACACAAATCCTCCACTTACCATTTTTCTTGGGCACTACTACCAATGGGGATACCCACTGACTATCAGAGATAGGATAGATAAAATTGACTTTCAACAGTTTTTGTAATTCCTCTCTAACAATATCCTGAAGCATGGGATTCATTCGTCTCTGCGGTTGCCTCAGTGGTTTGATATTACTATCTGTATAAATATGGTGAGTGCATGTTTCAGGGTGAATTCCGTGCATATCGGTGTAGTCTCAAGCAAATTCTTTATGGTATTTTCTCAATAATTGAATCAATTTCTCTTCCTGAGATGAGTCTAGGTGAGTGCCAATATTCAAAGTTTTTCCTGGACTAATCTCTATGGTTTTGCTTTGTGTGTTTGTGATAGATTGGATAGGAAAAATGTTGTGAAATGTTGTTTGCAAAGAATGAATGGTGCATGTTTCCTGAAAATGTTGTGCCAAAAGTTCATCTGCAGCATGGTATTGGTCATTTCTCAATTCTTCGGAAACATCAGGTTGAGAGAGGAACAATTCTACCAAATCATCATTATTATGTTCTTGAAAATCATAGATTTGGTTGATGCTGAAAATAGATTGAACTTCTGCGTTATCATTGTATTTATCATCAAGCCATAAATTGTGTGCTACTGCTGGTGATTGTGCTGATGGGTAAAGAGTGAGTTGTTTTCTTTCAGTTCCTCGTGAAATGATCATATTATCCGATCTACATCCTATGAATGCATCAGCAGTTGCTAACCATGGTCTACCAAGGATGATAGGGTGTCCTCCTAAATTGGATTTTGGCTGGAGAACTAAAAATTCCACTGGATACTCCCAAGAATCCAGTGAAACAATTATGTCCTCCAAAATTCCTTCATGAATCACTTTAGACCTATCAGCGAGTTCTAGAACAATTGTTGTGTGCTGCAAGTTTGTGAGCTGGAGTGTTTTCATGGTTTCAAGAGTCATCACATTTATTGCGGCCCCAAGGTCAATTAACGTGTTTGGAATATGTATGTTGTTAATGATTGTAGTGACTCTGGGAATACCAGGATCAACATACTTTTCCATTGAAATGGTGTTTGTCATAAGGCCATCTAAATGTCCAATAACATGAATGGTTTGTGGATCAACTCTTTTCCTAGTAGGCTTTTTTAAGCACAGTTCTTTGATGGATTTAGTATATATGGGAATGTCTTTTATGGCTTGTAGTGGCGGAATTTTTATATAAACATTCTTTAGCTCATCTAAAACATCAAACTGTGGTATAGACATGGGAAGTTTTGTTTGGACCAATCTGTCTGGAAAAGGTTGTGGATGCAACGGTTGCATTTGTTTATGTTTGATGTCATCATTTTGTTTCCTTTGAAGTGGAGTTTCAGTTTCATTTTCTCCGTTTTCTTCTTGTTTATCAGCTGCTGGAGATTCTTTGTGAAGTACCTTACCAGACCTCAAATTGATATTTTGCAACGGTAATGTGGGATATGAGGGTCCCTCATCTACATTGTAAGCTAGTCTCTCTGCTTTGTTATTTGGATTTGGTACAGGTTGAGCAGGGATTTGAGTAGGTCTAGGAGGTTGTGGGTTAGATGGAAGTTGTAATTGTGGTGAATTTATTGGTGGAGGAGCAAGCAATGCTTGTTGAGTGGGTTGGGGTTGATGTGGGTAAACAACTTGCTGCTGAGGATATTGTTGATATGGTTGAGGATATGGCGAATATGGCTGATGATATTGTTAATATGGCTGCGAATATGGTTGGTGTGGTTGAGGGTATGGTTGATATTGTTGAGAGTATTGTTGAGATGGTATCCATTGTTGTTGTGGGTAACTTTGGTGCTGCCATGGCATGGGTACATTCCATGAATTCTGAGCATACATCTGATCATGTGCAGGAAATTGAAAATTCTGGTTTGGGAACATACCTTGAGGTGGAGGTCTTGGCTGCCATGGTCTCTTTGCGCCCATAAAATACACATTCTCCATATCTATATTAGCTATCACATTACAATTCTGCAAAACCTTGACTTTAGAGCAATGAAATATATCATGATTTTCAATACAAAAGGCACAAACTTGAATGTTTTCTAAAGGGCAATCTTTTAAAGCATGTTTCTTTTGGCATTTTCGACAAAAGATAGCCATCATTTGATCTTCCTCTTCTTGTCTTTTCTTAGCTTTAAGAGTGTCAATTTGAGTTCCTAACGTACTCAACATATCTGTTTTGAATTCCTCTAATAGATTTCCTATTTCAGCTCGTGTGACACTTGCTGAAGCAGATTTTGTGGCTTTGGATGATATGGTTCTCTTTCCAATTTTGGCTTTGCTCCTAGAATACTTTTCACATAAATCAGCAATTTCTTCAAAAGGTAAGGTGGAAATATCACCTTTGCCCATCAAATTAAGATCATCTAAGTATTCCTCTAGAATGCCCTTCAAAATATTGTTCTAATGAGATCAAGAGTCATGGATCGATGTTTTGATTTTTGTAAATTGTAAGCAAATCGTTCCAAGTACTCTTCTAAACTTTCATCCTCTTGTTGATTCATCCTAAAGATATCATCTTTAGAATCTTTTGATCTACAATAAGGTTGGTATTTCCTTAGGAATATTCTTCTCATGCCATCCCAATCAATTATTGCATGCTCACCAAGTCCCATGAACCATCTTAGTGCTGATGCCTTTAATGTTGCTGGGAAGAGTCTAAGCCTATGGGCATCATCTGTGTAACCATATGTCCAACATACAATGTCAAACTCAAACAAGAATGAATCTGGGTCTTATGAAGCCATGCCATAAAAGTTTGGTAACATAGAAGGAGGTATGTTTTTCATTTTTATTTCCTCGTCATGATTGTCTTCTAGTTCGTGGATGTGAAATTTAAAGGTTGACTCTTCCTCCTCTCCTTGATCTTGTTGTTGTTCAGGAGTGGGTCTTCTTGCTGATCCTCCTCCTTCCTCAGCCATTTTTATAGATTCCTCTCGTGATTTGATTGCTTGTTCAATATCACTCGTTCCAAAGAGTTGTTCTAGAGATTGTTGAGTTATTTTTCTACTTTCTCTCTTTGTAGAAGATTCAAGGAGATGTTTCTTCTGAGATTCGTGTGCCAATAGGATATGTCTCTCAATAAGTGTAAGTCTTTGGCCTGATTTGTGTTTATCCTCTAATTTTTGTATGGCAATTTCCTCAGCTGGTGTTGTTGGGTCTACTCCTGGTGGTAGGTTAGTTTTTGGATGGGGGGTTTTTATGAATCTACCTTTATTATCTCTAGATCTAGGCATAAGCAAACATGACTTCTAAAGTGACAACTAAAATCAAATCTATGTTGTGTTTTTGTTTGTTTTTGTTTATTTAAAAAAAAAAATTATATTTTGATTTTTTTTTGAAATCCTCTAACTGCGCCTCCCCGGCAACGGCGCCAAAATGTAGTGGCCAATCTAGGGTGCTATATTAGACTAGATTTATTATCAACCAAGGTAGGTAAACTTAGAGGCACGCGTCTAAAGTCTATAGACATAAAGGATTCCTAACTAAGTGTTTACTGTGACAGACTACAACACTCCTTTACAGGAGGTTAAAATATGTTTCCTCTCACCTTAACACTCAGATCACCTAATTTATCTAACTGTCCTAAAGATACAGCGTATTTCTAGACCGAGTTTTCAATCCTCTTACAAGGATGTTATGCACAAAAGCTCTTTCTAGCTAACACTTGAGCATTCATGAAAAATCAAAAGCACACTGAATTTTAAATACATGAAAACAGAGTCTATGGAGATGCTTTAAAATCTAACGATGGATCAAATCTATTACAAGATATGGTTCAATGATCTAACAATCAAATCTTGAAGCTATTACCATAAATACCATTTGCAAAAATTTCTAATCAAATCGATAAGATCATAAACATGGAAATAACACTAAACACTGTGCACACTACTCAAATTCAAAAAAGCTATGGAAATGAAATTAACGGTATACCAATCCACGTAGGGCCCGTCTATGCTTCAATGGCACACTGAAGTAACCTCAAGCAACGAGAGTATTAACGCATAAACACTGCTGGAGTCAAACGGTGACTGTAATTAAGTTCTGAAGATTGAAATCACATACAAGAGTTCTATTCTGGAACAATCCACAAAGATAATAATCGTAACCATTATCGTTCTTGAAACAAAAAAAAAACAACCCAGTCTTTATTTGCTTGTCCCTATCTAAATCGAATGTACATTCATTAAGCAAATGTTTATGCTTTTACAATGGAGTGATTTTTGGTCATTTCTAATCTAAACCGATTTCCAAAAGCAAAATGAAACCGGTTTGGGAAACCATGGCTTTTTGCTGCCTTTGTAACCAAAAAGGCTAGGTTTGACCAGCATTGACCGCATAACCAGGAGCTTTTGATTTGTTGTTGAATCGATTTTTCACCATGCATGTACATTCCAGGTCTCGTTCCTATCCATTGCTTTGGCTTGCTTGTCATGCCACGTGTCAGATCATAAACCATTTACATGAAGTTATAACATCCGGTAATATTTTTGTTGAAAATTCCTAATTTTTAACATAAAAATTCACAAATTAACTTTAATGTAAACTAACAACTATAATGCTATTAATTAATCAATTTCGATGGATATGAGGGGTCTATGGAAGAAAAAGATAGACAAATGATGTGTTTCTAGAAGAAAAAGATGGCAATGAAATGGTACCAATAGAGGCAAACAACAGAAAGCCTTCGACACATTGAAAGAAAGGATCAGTACAGCGCCAATACTAGCACTGCCAGGTCTTCAACATCCATCTGAGATCGAAACAAATGCAAGTGAATATGCCATGGGGGTAGTGTTGATGCAGCACAAGAAACCTATATGCTTTCATTCTGAGACATTCACATCAGCAGTAGTTAACTATCATACATATGATAAAGAATAGTATGCATTAGTTCAGAGTGTTAGCAAGTGGAAACATTACATAATGGGTAAAGAAATAATCATAAATACATATCATCAACCACTACAATACTTACACTCAAACTAAATTGCAACAGTCACGACATTACAGGTGGATGGGTTTTCTACAACAATTTCATCTTGTTATCAGATATTAGAAGGGCATACATAGTAAGGTTGCAGAAATGTTATCAAAACCAATTATAAATGCATCCACAATACTTAAGCATAATTTGGTAATTCATGAAAGTTACATCGAATAATATGCTCAAGACAAAGATTTTAACGATGTATATGCAACTTTAAGTCATGGAAAACAGGTAAAAGAATTGCATTATTTTATAAAGGACAAACTCTTATATCATTTGGGAAAGTTATGCATTCCACAAACTGAAAGAGTTAATATAATTCGAGCAGCACATATTTCTCTCATATCAGGTCATTTTGGTGTAAGTAAAACAATTGCACAATTACAAAGATTCTGCTATTGGCCACGAATGAATGAGACAGTTTCTAGATATATTAAAGGATGTACTATGTGTGCTACAAGCAAGCCAAATAATAGAAAATTAGGCTTGTATACTCCACTTCCAATTCCTTCTCGTTTTTAGGAAAGTGTTTCCATGCATTTTGTTGGGGGATTGCCAAAGTCTATAAAGAGTCATGATTATTTGTATGTAGTTGTGGATAGGTTCAGTAAGATGTGTATTTTGACACCATATAATAGACAGGTCACAGCTGAACAAACTGCAAAGTTGTTCTTTCAAAATGTATGGGTTCACTTTGGGTTACCCACTTTTATTGTATCCAATTGAGATTCTTGATTTGTCGGGAAATTTTGGTCAAGTCTATGGGAGTTAATGGACACAAAGTTAAAAAAGAGCATGACATTTCATCCGCAAATAGATGGTAAAACATAAGTGGTAAATAGGGTAGTGATACAGTTGCTTCGAGAATATTGCAACAAGCATCCCAAACTTTGGGACGAGCATTTGTGTTATGTGCAACATGCTTATAACCATGCAAAACATTATTCTACTAAGAGATCTCCTTTTGAGACTTGTTTGGTTTTATACCAAAGTCTCCCTTGGATTTTGTCTTTGGTAAAGACATAACAGTTGATGGACACAGTGACGTGGACAAAGCAACCAAGTTCATTGAACAAATCTAGAAAATTCACCAGGCAGTACAAGACCAACTGGGAAGAAGCCAAGCAAAGTATAAGACGTGACATGACAAGCATCGAGTTGAGCATAGTTTTCAAGTTGGTGATCAAGTCTGGTTGTACATCAGCAAAGAAAGACTGCAAGGGGAAGGTTAAAAGTTGAAACCAATTAGATATGGTCCTTTCAAAATACTTGACAAAATTGGTGAGAATGCTTTCCGCTTAGATCTACCAGCTTATATGCAGATCTATTACGTCGTAAATGTTGAAAACTTGTGGTTGTATGAACCTTCATTGATTGAAGATCCCGAAGAGCAAGGTCAGCGACCTTCCATTGAAGATCTTTTACCCGAGTATCTCAATGAGCTACAGGAGGACACAGTTCTTGATAGGAGGATAAGGACTTTGCGACAGGGAAATGTTGAGTATCTTCGAGTTGGACTCAAAGGTATAAATCCAAGTAAAACACGATGGATAGAGATTGGAAAAGTGAGGGAACTTTATCCTCACTTACTTGACAGCTAAAACCAACTTTTGGTGGACCAAAAGCTTCCAGTGGGGAGGAGTGATCCAAAATGGATTAAATTTTACCTCTGGATCAAAGTCTTAAAATGCAGATGAAAGTGGAACCAAGTCAATGGTCAACAATCAATAGTCAATTCCTACGTCATCAGGACACGTGGCAACTTGGGAATGAGTCACAGGTTCTGGATGATGTCAGCAGAGAAGGTGATGTGGCAATTTGTGATTGGTTCACACGGGCCAATCTGGTGGTGACACATGGCAGCTCGAATTTGCCCAATGTTGGCATGAAATCTTAATGTGGCGGATGAGAAAGAAATTTGGCAGATTGTTAAAACTAACATAAATCGTGGGGAAGTGGTGATCGTCCGAACAGAGGAGATTGACGCATATTGCGTCAAAACACGCAAGTAGGTTAACGTTCTAAACGAACGCGATGTGGTTATTAAAAAGAAGTTTAACTTCTTTGAGTTCCTATAGAAAAATGGAAAGTGGTATCTCGCGCGCCCTAAAGGTGGTAAACG
Source organism: Pinus taeda (assembly GCA_000404065.3). Classification (NCBI taxonomy): domain Eukaryota; kingdom Viridiplantae; phylum Streptophyta; class Pinopsida; order Pinales; family Pinaceae; genus Pinus; species Pinus taeda. Next base: position 183,283 of record APFE030450761.1, on the reverse strand, counting down.
GTTTTTCGAAAATTCACGTTATTAACCTTAGCATGCGACACGTAGCACGAGAAAACCACTTTTCTTGCGCGCTCTCGGTCTGATATCAGTCGTGCAAGATTTCACGCAAGATTGTGCGATAACTGTTCGAATGGACGGGTCACATCGAAGATGGAGATCGTTTGGGCTAGTTGGCGAGCGGACGACATGATAGCCGTTGGATCAAATGGGAAAAATCGACGGTGGAGATTTGGAGGTTATGATAAACTTGTATTTATTTTGTTGTTGGGATTTCCGCCGGAAAAAGGCCGGATGTCGGGGTCAACCCCACGACCGCTGGTCCTCTGATTTTATGTTATCGCATTATCCCACATCCACTGCAGATTGCAACAACATGTGGTATATTAATACCATATCACCGAAAGATAAAAGACGAATATGGTTTTGGACCATTCCAGGGGGTCTGGAGGTCACAATGGCCAAATATGGTCAAGTTTATACTCGTTTGAACCGAAATCTTGAGCTGAACACAGTGGTGATGTTCATTTTCTTATTTGAGACTTTGCTTTCGAGATCATACCTGTAACAACAATTTGAAGAAAAAATAAAGAGGTCAGCACTGGAAGCGAAATGACTAGAAGACGTAGCCAGAAAGTCTGGTGAAGTCCTTTATTAAATTTGGCAGTGTTGATGTGTTTGAATGTGTTTATGTTATTCACAATCTTTTTGATTCGTTGCACTAAGTAACATAAGCAAACTGTTGTGGAGGTAAATCCCCTCTGCGGACGGAGGCGATCCCTACTAGCCCAGATCGGGTCTAGCAACAATCATACAACGCTATCACGCAAGTTCCTAATTGCAAATTAAAGACCAATGATGAGGGCCTACCTGGATTCCAATGCTAGTGCTTGTAGAAGATTTGACGCTCTCGTTCCTTTGCTCTGGCCGGTCATGATCCCCACGATCTCCGTGAATGGACACCTGCACATACAAAGAACGACACAAACACAAGCATAAAATCCAATAGATGCAACTATATATCAGTCAGAAATGATATAACTCATCATTATTACAAAGAACAATAAGAGTGGAACCATAACAATAGTCGTCTATTAATGATAAACAAAGAAGAATACAACCATAGTTCTGACGTCAAATCCTCCTTTCGTTGGGTGATCAGCAGCACATGTCTTGCAAAGCTTGTTGGGGATGGGAACAAGCCTCTCTCTCCTTGGTTATTAGACAAGAATCTCCTTACTTAGATTTGGCCTTATGGGAATGAAGAAGGCTCTTGCAGCATGAAGGTCTTGGTAACTTGACAATTCTGAATCTCTGGAGCTAGCTTGCCTAAGGAAAATGGACAAGCTTTTATAGATAGAGAAGGGGGAGTTGGGATCATGCACAATATTCATGGGATTGGCTTTATCACTAAGAATCTTCCATGAGAGGTGGCAAACCACCTCCCCTCTATGGAGATTCGAAGCCAAACCACCCAACTCAAGATAGATTCAGTTCAGGAGTTGATTAGGATGAATCTTCGGCTGTTGGTTTGTTAAAAAACATCACCCATTTTGGCTGGAGTGAGTGTGACTCTGTGACAGAGCGCCAACTAGCGCGCCCTCTTTAGAGGATTTCCCCCATTGGCGCAAGTGATGCATAGTGAAACCGCGCCAATGGAAAAAGGGCTATTTTTATGGGTTGTTTGCAGGAGATGTCTTCAGGGAAAATGAAGTTCAAGTTCAGGGGAATGTAATGCAAGTGTTTGCAGGTCATGTCACTTCTCACAGGTCCCAGAATGAGTCCTCCAAGATGCAGGAGAGGGGTAACAGGGACGGTGACAAATTGTTGTGTAACAAGAGTAATAGCCCTCTAACATATTTATTGTTTCTCCAAAGCATATACATCTATTTGGCCTTCAAATAAAGGGATATCAAAGTTAATTGTATCTTGAAGGTTGTTGTACATCTGAAATTTCCATTGGTTGGTGCCTTGACCGTTATTGGAAGTCATCAAAGGATCTGGGAAAAAGTGTCCATCATCTCATTCCTTTGTCACATGAGTGTTTCTTTGAGCAACAACTTCATAATATTTCTTGCTTTGTCATCTCACATTTCTACTTCCATGGGAGGCCGCTTGGGTTGGCGAGAGTGATTGTTCCAAGTTAAATTAACTCAAGACCCAACTCTTTGTACCTTGACCTCATTAAGGACATACAAAAAGAAACAATGAGCAGATTACTTTAATATCACTAATATGGGTTGTACAAGGAATGAAATGAAAGGTGGGAAAGGATATGAAACACACACAAAGAAATATAACAGGGAGCATAGTAATATATTGAAAATGCAACTTCTATTCATAAATGAAATAGCAAAATATAGTATAACACACACTGACTAGAATGGTAGTATATATCTCTAAAGAGAGAGAGAGAGAGAGAGAGATGGTGGCTACACGCATTCACAAAATCTATTATAAGAGGTCGAGAGAATGGCTTTTAAACATAAATAGGGAACCCTAGAGGTACAAAACTCTAACTCTAAAAGGTGAAGGGACGAGGGACGATAGGTTTGCAAGTTCTGAGGTATTTATTTGGTACATCAACTTCGCAAGGGAACAACTTTTGCACAAATCTCCATTTGGGTCACACAGTAGCTCATTAGAAAGAATTATACATCTGAAACTTTCAACTTGGGCAAGTGCATGTCATAGCAAACTCTGGCACTCCAAATTGCCAAAAAATATCATTTAGGCCTTCAAAATGGCCCCAAAATTTTGGGACCCAAAAAACATGGAAAAACTGCCAAGAAGATAAAGAATCATTGAATCAATGGAAATGGTGGGTGGCCACCTATATTCACCTGGATTAGTTCTCCCCCCTTGGGAAGCAATGGTCTCCATCATGTAAAGTTTCCTCATTATATGGAGAAACCTCTAGTGAACTTGGCTCCCTAGAAGCCACTTGCACTGGTGAAGAATATGCCCTACTTTGACATCCTTGTAAAGTTGTATGCACAGTTGGCAAGTATCGTTTATCTTGATTTCCATGATTTGTTCAATTGTGGCATCTTCAATGCAATCAAGGTTACGTCCTATGGGAGTGAATTTCTCAGGCACCTCTTAAGTGTCCAACAGAGGTGGAAAATATGGTCAAAGTAGCTCCAAATTAAATATTGCGTGCAAACCAAGGAAAGGGAAAATATTCATTCAAAAGTATTTTCACCCATAGCCCTTTTTATTATGTAAGGTTTGTATTGGATTGGCTTGAGATTCATATGGGGACTTATTAGGCGTTCTTTCAGTAAATACAACTACACCTTATGTTGGCCATGTCACTGCTTATACTTGGCTTTTTTATAAGATATTATGACCCTATTGTTGGAGGTGTTAGATCCATTCAACAAATTTATTTGCTCTATTTGCCTTAACCTGAGCATGGAATGTCTCTACTAATGAATATGCTATGGCCATAGCTATATCAATTGGGGCCAATGGTCGGTTCCCCAAGAACACTAGAAAAGGATTGTAGCTAATAAAGTCATGGGGGGCTACGTTATAACTATGTTGAACTTATGGAATGCTTTTGTCCCATGCACATGGATGCTTTGAGTCGTACATTCACAAGATATGGACTATCATCATGTTGATCACTTATGTTTGTCCATTTGTTTGGGATGAAAAGAATTCGATTTGGTCAACTTGTTATCCATCAAAGACCATAGGCTTAACCAAAAGGTACTAAGGAGGTTATCATCCCTACATGAAATATTAGTCTAAGGTATCCCAAAATGATCCCGAGCAACCTCAAAAAGAGTTTAGTGGTAGTTTCGACAGTGATACTCTTCTTGAATGGTCCCAAAATGACCATCTTAGAGAAGCGCTCGACAACCATAAACACAATTATTAGCATGCTTGGTGGAGAGAAAACCTGGCATGTAACCCATGGAGACTGACTACCAAAGGTTTGTCTAGGGTAGGTAGATCTATGTACAACATGTGCTTCTTGATGGCCAATTTAGCAATTGGCACAAACAGTGCATGATCTAATATACCAATGGACAACCTATCAAAGACTTGTCTAGTAGAAATACTTTTGAAGTACTACTATTATCTTTTCCACACCCAAGGGCTTTTTTTAACAAATACTTACTTTATTTTTTGTAAATATTTAATTAGATTGTTTGGCTGAAAGATTTGAATTTTATCTAAAGTCAATCCCCATTATAGCTATTGTTGTTAATGCTTATAATGATTATTATTGTTAATGTTCATTAAGAATTCCTTTAATTGATCAAACCTTCTAACAAAGTAGATAAATGGAATTTCTTGAATTGCTTTCAAATTTGATTTCAATACTTAAAAAATTGAAGAGCACTTTCTTAATTCTCCATAATTTTGACAAATTAAAAGCTAGGAAGATAGGTATTGTTATATATATTGTGTAATTGAGATTCAATGGGGACATACACAGTGATTTTTGAGAAATTGTTTTCCATCTTTCAATATTTTAGTATCATTAAGATGACAAACTCTTCCATCCCATGATATCTTCAAAATCGTCCAAACAAATTGTTTCACCATGAAACTTGTAAGAGTTCATTCATATTTTCATAATAATTTTTATTGAAGAAAGGTTGAAATAACCTGAAGTAAAAACGAAAATCCACGAATTAAGGCACCAATTAGGATAAAAATGGTGTGCAGAAGAACCTAATGTTTTCTAGCACCGAAAACAATAGTTCATAGAATTGCCCTATAAGCCATATTATACAGGAAGACCCTGTAAGATCTGTGCCATACCTATGAATGAAGAATACATGAAACTCTACCATAAAGAGATTCAGAACCTATTGGAAAGGAAGATCATCAGAGAATCAGATAGTCCATCGAATTGTTATGGGATTACGTTAATAAGCACTCAGAACAAATCAAAGGAATTCCAAGATTAGTTATAAATTATCGCCCGCTCAACAATGTTTTAGAAGATGACACATATCTTATCCCACATGAGGGGAATCCCATATCAAGGAATGCAGGAGCAAAAATATTTTCCAAATTTGATATGAAAACGGGATTTTGGAAGGTTTCCATAAAAGAAGCAGACAGATTCAAAACAACTTTCAACATCTCTTCAGGACCTTGCGAGTGGAATGTCACGCCTTTTGGATTAAAAAATGCAGCATCCAAATTCCAGAAGATAATGGACCAGGTGTTCAGACCTTATTTTGATTGGTTGATTGTGTACATAGATGATGTCTTGATTTATTCAAAATCATTAGATGAGCATTTTAAACATGTATATAAGTTCAAAGAGATAGTTAAATTTAATGGCTTAGTGCTAAGTAAAAAAAAATGGAGATATTTCAGACCAAGATAAGATTTCTTGGGCGTGTCATAGAGAATGGACAAATCTCTTTACAACAGCGTGTTGTAGCATTTGCAGTTAAATTTCCAAATAAAATTCAGGACAAAACTCAGCTACAAAGATTCCTAGGGTGATTAAACTATGTAATTTCTATCAAAATTGTGCTCAAAATAAGAAAAAATTTGAATCAAAGGTTGCAGAAAAATCTTAGTCTGTGGACAGAAGCACACACACAAGCCATTCGCAAGATCAAAGAAGAAGTTCGGGTGCTCCCTATCATGTATGTCTTTAATGACAATCTACCCAAGATAGTGGAAACTAATGCCTATAATCTTGGATGGGGTGGGGTGATCATTATCCAATTTTCTTCTAGGACTTGGAACCCGACTGAACAAAAATATTCTACTATAGAGAAAGAAGTTAAAGGAGCTTGGAATTGTATTGATAAATTTGAAGTGCACTTGATAAATAAGAGGTTCCTTCTTAGAACAGATGCATTAGCAATGAAGAAAGTTTTGTCAAAAGACATCAAAAAACCAAGAGAATCAAAATTTTTCTAGATTGAAGGATTTGTTTTCTAATTTTAATTTTGATATTAAACATATCAAGGGTAGTCATAATGACATTCAAGATTTCTTCAGCAGAGAAAATCTCCAAGAGCCAACACACTTGATAGTGATAGTGGCATATTGGAAGAACGAAAGAAATATGAACATTTTCAAGAATATCCTTGATTCTACCAGTTGGAATGACTACTGCAGTACCTGGAAACCTAGTTGGCAACCGAGGAATACCCAAATTCTAAACTCAAATCTACAGCCCCGTAAAGATCTGCAATATCTAGTACCTAAGAGAAAAATCTAACCTAAATCTAGCATATGGATACCATACATGGTCTATACCTATTCTAAACATCAGGCTAACCTTGCAGAAGATGCACTCAGGAACCATTTCAAATATCTTGAGTTCATTTGGATTAAAGAGTAAAATAGATTAGGAAGACACCATAAATATTTTTTCAGAAGCAGGACACAAGATCCAGGTTTTCTTCTTCGTAGTCTATGGCCACAAAATAATCCATAAATAATATTTCTAGACTCAGTGTATCATTTCTCTGGTTATAAAAAATTATGGTGGAATTTTCTCTACAAAAACAAGCCAAGACATGAATACTACACACTAATGAAATTTGGATTTGCCTTCTTAACTCAGTTCCTACACCAACCTGATTGGCTAAAGGAGTGGTGGGGATGGTTTGGCATTAACAAAACAACAACGGACCCCCTCTATTTTCAGTCATATTATGGAATACATTGTGATGAATGCATGGTTTTCTTTCACCAACCATGCAAGGTTGTAGTTGACTTAAATAAGTTTTCTAATATTCAAATTTTGAAAAATTATGTCTCGTCATCATCAATGGTTGATCATAACAAAGATCAAACATCAAATTGTATTATGTAAACCAATAATCATTCATTCGATCTATACAAAGGCTTGGGAAATTGGAGAGGCCTATGCTAGACAACGATTCCTTGGTACAAACATGCTTGGGATCCCAGATTGATACTTTTCAAGATACCATGTTGATGTTCCATAAGATTTGCCATTATGAAATAATTCTTTTGCGTTTCTCGTGGGCTGTCACAATAAAGGTATCCACTTTGTAATGTGTAATGTCTAGTCACCTGACAATGAGGTTGGCCGGTACCGTGTGATTGTAATAATATCTCCACTATGTAAGATTTGAATTATCATATTTACCATAGATTACCTAAAACTCCCCCCCCCCGCTGTTTAAGATTTGTCAGACGAATTTTTAAGACTTTGAGCACTTCTCCTACTTTTAGTGGGATTTGACCCACATCTTAGAAGACCTATGGGAAATCTCTTTAGTGGATTGTTGGAGTATGAAGAGTTGTTTTATGTCTCTTCTTTGTTCTATATATAAGGAAAAAATCCATTGAAGGCACTTGGATTTTGAGAGCCAATCGAGAGTTATCCTTACTTTGCAACTGCGCCCTTAAAAGCGACATGCATGCATCACGGAGAACTATTTAGTTAGTCAGTGAGTCTTAAGAGTCAAGAGTTTGAGATCCATGTGAGTCAAAACATAAGAGTCTAGTGTGAACCTAAAGTGGTCAGACTTTCATAGGATTGAGTCGATCCATAATCAATCAATATCTATTATGTAACCAATTGTTGATATAAATAAAAGAAGAAAGTGTTTGTTGACTTTTGCGTTATCCAATCCGTGATATTTTTTGCATCTTGTTTGAATGAATTTTTTCTCTGAAGTTCATTGGAGGTTCAATTAGGATTCTGGAGTGCCATTAGAGCTCGTAGAGGCAAGGAGTCGTGTGAAGAGCATTTGTGCATTGAATCTGCATGAAGGTTCGTGTACAAGTTCATGTAAGAGAAAGTCAGATCGTTCAGTTTCATTGCAAGCAAGCTTCATTCTCCGCTAGAGGAAGCCTATGCAATTTTTTATATACTTGATATAATAAAAGATATATTTGATATTTTAAGGAAACATTTTTAATCGTGTATACTACATTCAAAGTCTACTAAGCTAAATATTGTGCACAAAATAACTTTTAATATCATTTGCACAAATTTTCATTTTGAAAAAATAAACCATCCTTATATATTTATTGTAAATTAAAATGGTACTTTCTATATAATTATTATTATTATTAAATATAAGGATGAAATTAACATATTTTTTATAAATCTCTGGATCGGGATGAGGAAATGTGGAGGTGATAAAGGCAAGGGCATTCATTATAAGGACAGGACAATAGGAAGTGATCGCAGGTATCAGGCCACCCTCCCAACAAGCGAAATGAGTACTCTGTCAGACCAAACTTTAAGTGGCAGGGGTGGGAAAGGAGGAGTATAGATGATTAGGAAAAATGGTGGTGGTTATGGCTGGGAGAGTAGGACGGTGAAGAAGCATAACAGGAAGGTGACGGGGGGCGAAGAAAATGATAACGTTGATAGAGTGAAGGAGGAAAGGCTTGAGGAGCAAGAGGAAAACATTACCAGGGTAATCTGCAAGATTGGGTACGTGCAAACGGCTTTTCCCACCTTACTTGTTCTCATTTTTATCATTAGAATGAATAACAGTCAGTTGAGGGAGGAGATGGGAGGGGGAAAGAGTCTGAGAAAACTGGGAAGGCCCCATGTTTCGCAGTATGAAGACCCTCTAGAGAGGTCCCAGGGTGGAGGAAGAAACTGCATTGAGAGGCAGAGGTTGAGAAATAATGAGGAAAACCAAAATGTGACATCCATGGCTGGAAGCAAGGGAAAGATAGACACTAGAGATTTGTTGAGGGACCCCTTAAAATGGTACCTGACCCACATGATAGGGGGAGTGCTTCATCCCCTGAACTCGGGAAAGGGCTATCAAGAACAGAGCATAAAAATGGAAGGGGAGTGTAGTAGGAGTAAGGGAATACCAAAGAGTCAAGTGGTTAACGATGAGGAGAATGAAATTGTTGTAAATTTAACACCTGTGATTGATGTGTGTGAACAGGAGGAGGTAGAAGCCAGGATGGCTCTACAGGGTCGGAGGCGTGGTCGAGGAGGAAGGGGTCACCCAAGACAAAGTAATCAGGGTGACAGGCCTGTGGAAGAACCCGATAATCAACGCAGAGGGAGGCAGTCCGCCCGGACTGTTAGCCAAGAAGCAGCCTGTGCTTACCAAGAGGAAACGGACGAAGGCATTCGTCGTATAATCCAAAATCTGGAGGAAAGAGTCCTAGAAGAACAGTCGGGCTCGGAAACTGAAAAATGGGCTGCTATAGTTAGTGACCTAGGCAATACAAGGGAGAGACGGATGCTATATCGAAGACCCCTGCACATCTATTGGGTTTTGAAGAGTCTTTTGGCAAAGGCCCTGGAACAAGTTGCTAACGAAATGGCTGAAATTTCCAATGGAATCCCAAATGTACAGAAGGAAATGAAAAATTTCCAAACCATTATGATCAACCAGAACAATAACCTGGTGGAGATATCTCAGACCCTGTCCAGGATAGCAAGTTTGGTCCCAAGCCAGGAAGATCATGCGAATTTCTCCATGGAAACAGACAAAGATACTGGAACCAGAAATGCCTAATGCGGAGGACGATACACTGGAGGTTTTTTGTTTTTTTACAAATATTGTTTTATGTTGCATAGAAGCTTACTAAGTAATTTCATATGTTATATTTATATAGCCAGTGTGGACAGAATTATCCAATTTTGGTTTTGCAACGCCTACAGTAAACTGAGGTGGCCAACAGACCTGGTTTCCCCTAGGGGCAGGTTGAGGCCACCATAACTATGTATCTGGACTTTATGTTTAATGTGAATAGAAAGAATGGAACTACCTTACATACAAAAAAAAACATATTTTTTTATAAATAATTAAAATGATTAAATTAAACATATGTAAATACATATAAATAAATAAAAATTGTTTATCACATAGATTACATCTATTTTGACGTATGGCTTGAGAAACCACGACCTAGGGGCATCTAAACTGTCAAAATCATTGAGGGATCGCACCTAACCTGGGTCACACCAATTCTTAGCATCATTGGATTTTTTCCCATCAAGTTTTTAATTGGTGACCTTCACATTACAGAGTGATTTAATAGTACACCCCATGACCATATATTCTACACCCTGTAGGCTACATATAAATAATTTTAATCTTAAAAAATGATGCATTTTAATATTGAATATAAAAGATTGGTGTAAATATATTTTACATTTATAAATTTATGCATTATATTTAAATAATTATTTTCTTCATTGCCCACGATACATAGAATACACTGTGACATGGTGCTCTATTAAAACACATCATGGTGAAAAGGTCATTGTTTCAAAACTTCGTGGGAAGAAATCTAACCGTGCTAAGCATTGGTGTGGCCCATACTAGGTGTGATCCTTAGGTGATTTTGACGACTTAGATGCCCCTAGGTCACGCTTACTCAAGCCATGTGTTAGGAATGTCAGCAATGTTAGGACTCAACCTAACAAAAAACAATCATATATTTTTTATAGTCTCCAAACCTTATGCCTTATGTCGTACCACTCACGAATGCTCACCTCTAATGTATGAAGGTACACCAGGAGAGGAAGGTTGAGCAAAAGAGCCTAAGTTAATGTTTCAAACCATATAAATTACCCTTATAGTGCATTCTATCGCCTCTGGAAAAACCAAGTTATTCAAATTCCTTCTCCCGAATAATTTTTGCTATAACAACGAGGCTAAAAAGAGTTTGCCCTGTCTAACCACCTTGCCCCGCTATCAAGATCTTTGTGAGAGGGAAACAACCGCTCCCTAAATGAATATGTTGTAGGTTGTAGTTAGTTATACATACCACAACCTTGCTTTAAAACCGTCAGGCTATCCGCCTCCCTACCTACCTACTTCTCTAGAGGGAAAGGAAAAACTACCTTAGAAGTGAGGCCAACTAATTATATTACCAAATTTATATATTTTGTTCATTATATTTCTATAGTTATTATTTACTTTTTAAAGAAAATTAAAGTATATCAATGATATATTAATCAATTATTTAAACATGTTAATCCTCATATGAAGTTTTTTTGGGTTATGTTACTTGGTTAAATAAAACGTTATTACAATAATGATAAATAATCTCTTTCACATAAATTTGTTAAATATTATTGATATAAAATTTGTGAGATTTGCTAGACTTTAAACATATTATTATAAAAATTTTGAACAAATATCTCAAATAAAAAATCCATTTTATTAATGAGTTACTAGATATTATTAGTGATTTTAAGTAACCAAAAATCTATTTTATTAGCCAAAGTGAATGGATGGAAGTGAGTGGATGGATAAATAAGTAAATTAAATTCAAATTATTATTAAAAAAAATTAACAATATAAAATATTTATTATCATTTTTGTATTATAT
>APFE030450761.1:157072-170884 GCA_000404065.3 Pinus taeda | reverse complement strand
TTGCAATAACTATATATATAGTGGTAGTGGTTAATGTTCACAAAGATTAATATGATCTATCAAATTTTAAGAAAGAAAGAAATTAATAGAAACTCTTTAATAGTTGATTTCTATAATAAAAAGAGATTAATATAGTCCATTACATCTTAAGAAATAGAAATAAAAAAATTAATAGAAACTTTTTAATAATAGATTTCTTATGATAATTTAAAAAAAAAACCATTTTCCAAGAAAAAATTAATAAAAACTTTTTAATAATTGATTTCTATGATAATAACAATTATAATGAAACTTTTTAATAATTGATTTCTATGATAAATAACAAAAAAACAAACATTTCGAGATCACTGTATTTTCTCGCAGTTTAAAACATTTTAAAATCACTTTTTAAAATATATATATATATATAATATATAATTATATAACCACTTTTTTTAATATATGTATATAATCACTTTATATATATACGCTACCATAAAATTAGACTAGTAAACTTCCCCATTAAAAATATGAAACTTCAAATCAACGATCAATATAGCTGAGTATATTTGAAAATAATATCATATATCCAAATAAATATTACATTGTTCAATGTTCGACTTTAATATACCAGTCAATTTTTGAAAATGTATTTATAGTCGTCACCTATGCACTCGTTGATTATCATCCCATTTCATTATTTATTCAAATATATATTTATTTTTGTGTGGTTGTGTGAATTATTTTGTATACGACACACAAAATGTTATCGAAACGTAACAAGCTAATAATATAGCCACAATTAATGAAATGAAATGATATTTTAACGTCTACATAAATAAAATTAGTTTAAGCTAGTAATAAAGCCACAATTAATAAAATGAAATGATATTTTAACGTCTACAAAAATAAAAATAGTCTAGTTCTAGCCCCAAGGGTTAGCTCAGTTGGTCAAAATCAATGCCTCGCCATCGGGAAGTCACAAGGTCCAATCTCCCTGAAGCCCTTGGGGTCAGGTCTTGCTAGTGGGCCGCGGGGCTAAATTCACTTCGGGGTCGATCAGCCCAGATTTTTCCATGGACGTAGCGCCACCCATTCACTAACGTATACATGACCCACAGCGTATAATTAAAAAAAAAAATAAATATATATATATAATATATATATATATATATATATATATAGTCTAGTTCCCTGTTTTTCACCTTTTGCAATTCAATCTTTTTCTTACTCAAATTGATGATGTGCTGGCCCAACCTTCCAACAATCCCCTCATTGAAAAAACAATGCTAACATATTCCCACAACTTTCTCTGATATCTTTGAACGCGTCACATTCCAAAATAAAATGTTTTTCCGATTCCACTACCCCAGACGTGCAAAATGTACACACCTGTTCTTCTCAAGCTACTTTAGTCATTTTCCATCGCCTTGTTTCACCCCAAAGTTTATGTGAGTTGATTATTAATTGAGCAATAAAAACCTTTGTCCTCCACGGAATGCTAGCTCCAATGAACTCTTTTTGTTGTAAATCACACATAAAGTTGAATTCCTCAATATAGTACTTTCTACTCAACTATTTTCCCCATAACCATTTACGAAACTTCTCCATAACAAAATCCTTTAGCTCCTTGCTATCTATGAGACAGACATTGAGGTAGATATTCCATTTTTGCATCCATGTGTAGTTTTGTCTAATCCATGTTTTCTTTCTTTCACTACTACCTTCATTGAAGATAACATTAGGTCATCTATCTACTCCCATTTGCTCAATTCTCTTTAGATATCTTATGAGCTGCACCATAGCAAATAGCAGTTGCTTTGATGGGAGTTGCCCCTATTTCACTCAACATTATCTCATAAGGTACCGAACTTTTTATTTTGAACTTGCTCGTGATGAAGCATTTTTGGATTTTCTCAATTTGTTTCCATTTTCAGATGGGGGTGCTGCTATCCCACAATTCACACCCATATAGCATCATTGGAAAAACTAAGAGTCCCAAAAACACTTTAATCATTTTCCAATCCCATAACTTTGCCTCTACATTTGTTTTGAAGAGCATCTAATGCTTTCCACCCTGCTAAAATTCTCTTCTTTCTGTAGTCCCCCCCAATTAAGTTTGTTGTTGAAATCAATTCCGAGGTACTTGTACTCATTTACTTCTTCGAGAATGTTGCCTTCAAAGAAGAACGTATGTTGGCTCTGCTTCTTTTTATTGGAAAAATCATTATTTTTGTCTTGTAGTATTGACTTGCATCCCCATTGCCTACAAAAATGCACTGCCTACAAAAATGCTCAAGGGCATAGAAGTGCATTTGCAATCCATGGGCTGATTTAGAAATCAATACAAGACCATCAGCATATAAAAAAAGTTTCATCACAAACTCCCTCAACCGAACACCATCTCCACCAGGTAGATTTAACACTCTTCCAGTTTATCAATATATAAAACAAAAAGAGTACAGCATAGAGGGAAACCTTGCTTGACTCCAATGTCACTTCTAAAGCTTTCTGAAATACCCATTGAGATTCTAATTTTGACTTTCACCTCTTCATAAAGTCTATGGACAGCGGCTCTCACGAGTGTCGGTCCCCAAAAATCTCACCCGCTGAAATTTGTTCTCCAAAAACCTCTCACCCGCTAAAATGTGTTGTCGTTAATGGATATGTAAGGACGAATTATCATTAAAACAAAAACAAAAAAAACTCATAAAGTCTATGGACAGCGGCTCTCACCAGGGTCGGTCCCCAAAAATCTTTACCCGCTGAAATTTGTTGTCGTTAATGGATGTGTAAGGACGAATTATCATTAAAACAAGAAGATACTTTCTGCTACATGTCAGCGCGTGACATCCCCATCCTCAACATGTTTTACCGTTGCACCATTACCATCACCACGAGAACAGTAACTCAACCGCTGTAGCCCAAGGCATACTTGATATTGCATCCGAAATTTTATCCATCTCAAAATCCACGGTGTTGCTCAGACAAAGTACCTTAATCTGTTACTCATGGAGATTGTAAGTCAAATAAGAGCCGCCCTGTGCAAAATTCGTCGTAGCGTAAGAAAGGAAAAATATATTATATTCTCATTATCACGTCTAAATATTATACATGGAGTTTTGAGAAGGTAATGAGAATTAAGATTTTCATTCAGTTGCAACTTATGGTGCCTGAAATTCTCTTGTTTATATTTTCTCATGAACCAGCCATTCCTCCGTAACAAGAAGATTATGGACAGTTTTGTGTAAATTAGAAATACACTGACAAATTCAGTGACATTTTCTGATCGTCAAATGAAGAACTTCCTATGTTAGTGGGATTATTAAAAGGCCGTGGAAGTACCCCAAGACCTGGGTATTTTTGTACATACAATAATTTAATATAACACAATTGAATTAAAACTAGTGGAAATGAAAATAAACCAATCTTATCTTCAATGTGACATAACTGATATTGTACATATATCTGCGTATTTGCTCAATAAATGAACAAGAAGCAGAACCTGGTTTAAACCCTGCAAGCTGTACAATCTCCCTAACAAGCATCCGACAATAATAAGCGTTTTCCTCCCATGATGGTGAAATATCACGACTAGAATTCTTTGAGGATAAAAACAGGCTGGACATTGCTGACGATCTCCCATGACATAACCCAGCCCGGCCTCCATTCAACAATCCACGTGCTTCCAAAACGTTCCACAAAAATCCTTCCCCGACAAGCATACAGTGGGGCTCTTCAACAAGAGGTCAATGCTTGATATGTCATTTGAAAGGTGGGGTTTCATTGGAGCATTTTATCTCTGCAAATCTGCAAATTAAAATCTATACAATCGAAGAGATCCACATGTTCTTGGTGGAACTATCAGAATAACAGCTCATCCCCCATCCAGAGCATGCAGCAGTAATCCATTAATGGATTAATATTATCACATAAAATGCTTCCGAAACTTTCGTCATAATTCTTAATGATCATTGAAGAGCTGGCAAGAGAATTTCAGTTAATAAATGCAGACTTCCAAAGTATATATCTATGTCGTTGATTGCCCAGAGAGGCCTGCATTCATAGATTGTGGGGTTGAGGAGATAGAGTTCACTGGCTGGCTGTCCTGAGCAAGCCCCAAAACCAATAGAGTTGCCCTGGCAAAAGATTTTACAGGGTAATAATGAGAATAAGTATGGAAAAGGAATTTGGACGTTATCAAAAAAATGAAAACAAAGCTTAGAAGTTAAGAGTAATACCTCGGAAGAGCTGAACGTATGATGGGTTGGCTAGCATAAGAAGCAAGCGGTACCCTGAGTGTGGGGTGCTTGTTCAGTGCATTTTCAAGCTGTGGTGCGGGTAGCTACAATTATGGCACAGAGAAAGTAGCTAATATATTAGGTATGAGAAAATTCAACAAGTGGATAAATAAGGAACGGGACTCTAGAAAAAATAAACCTGTAATAGCACACGGTATGAATGTGGCTTTGTCTGGTATGCACATTTTAAGAACCCCACCCATAACTTGGGCAATTTCCAGATCTGTACCAAGTAAAAAGATGTCCAAGACAATGTCACCATCTCGTCCATTTTATTGGAAAATTTGAGAAACGCATTTAAATTTCCTAATAGATACAAGATAAAATACTGAAGCACAAACAACACAGTGCAAACAAGAATCCAACTTTTCAAAAAGCCTATATGCAATTTTGTTATTTGCTAATTGAAGTTGCAGTAAAAGAAACATGATTCTAGCATGTTTTTATAAAATGGTAACAAGAGAAACTGATATAAAAAGATCTAAACTGCAAATATAATAATAATAAATATGAATGGAATAAACGTGAAATGTGTAGGAAATAAACGCAAAATGTGTAGAAAGAAGTCAACGCTGGAGAAGTTCACCTGCTTGCTCACTAAACGGGACAGTATCTCCATTACAAAGTCTACCTGCAAACTCCAGCAAAGAGAAACAATGGTTGGCCCACATGAGAGTTTAATCTGGCATCAACATATAATCCTTGTATTCTTAATCAAACAAAGAATTTTCTAATGAATTAATATTCAAATCTCATTATATTCGGAACACGAATTCCAGAGATCGTTTTTAGAACAATTCCTTAAGTGGAGATGGGGGAGGGAGATGAGGAGTGTTTTTCCACTCACTCTGGAAAATAGAATTCGTATATCTACAGATATTCAGAGGAAAGAAAATCGTGATAAATATAGAAGAAACCCTCCAAGCAGTTGGTTGGTACAATATTCTAAACACATGGAAATGCCCAATCCGGGCTTTTCTTGGATTCCAAATCATTCCAAGCTTATATTATTTTAAGATTAATATAATGTAATGTAACATAATGTTATATGTAATAGCATCTTTTGTCAGTCAACATATATTGCTTGTATGCTTAATCAAACAAAGAATTTTCAAATAAATTAATGTTGAAATCCCATTATAATCACTCTTTCGCACGCACTTCCATGGAATACTTGTTCCAAAGATTTATATATAGCACAGCTTCTTAGAAGGGCAGGGTATGGGAAAGCAGGATGTTTATCCAATAGCTCTGGAAAAGAATGCATTCTTGTATTTACCAAATTTCAGAGGAAAATAATTTGTAACGAGTATGGAGAAAACCCTCCCAAGCAGAAGGTACTAAATTCAAAACACATGGAAATGCCCAACCAACATATTCTTTCGGATTCCAGGTCATTCCAAGCATATATTCCTTGTATGCTTAATCAAACAGAATTTTCAAATAAATTAATGTTGAAATCTCATTATAATCACTCTTTCGAACTTCCTTCCATGGCATACTTGTTCCAGAGATTAATATATAGCACAGCTTCTTAAAAGGCCGCTGGGAGGGCAGGGTATGGGAAAGCGGGATGTTTACAAAATTTCAGAGGAAAGGAATTTGTGATGAGTATGGAGGAAAACGCGCTAAATTGAAAACACATGCAAATGCCCAACCAACAAATTTTTTCAGATTCCAGGTCATCCTTACACAACCTAATAGAATAATGCTATGTAACATAATAGCATAATGCAATGTAACATAATGTCATATGCAATAACAACTTATGTCAGTCATAACGTAGCATTGCTTCTTGAATGTGTTCAACCATAGGTCATTAGTCATCATAAATGCAGTTACCCAAGGGGCCAGCCATCAATTTACAGCCATATTTTGTCAGTAAACATTCAGAGAAATCAATGAAAGTTCTCATTCAGCAAGTTCCTAAGAGGAACACACTCTAAAGTACTCTGTTCATATTTATTCCTCTCTTTTGCATGAGAAAACCACATATTATTTTCTAGAGTATTTTCCTTGTTATTAACACCACATGAACTGACAAATGTATTAAAGACAATTTCTAGATATGAATGTTACCAGAGTAGGAAAAGCTCCAATTGCTTGAATAACAGTGCGCATGAACAGCAAAGGCAGGGGCGTCTGCTCGACCTGCTCAAACAGCAGATATTAGACTTTCAGAACCACAGGTTAGAACATACTACTTTCAAATGAATTTTTCTTCCCTAATAATCTTTAACTTTGGACGCCAACATTAGCAACATAAACAAAAAGAATGAATAAATGTACATCAAGCTGTAATCAATTACTAAAATATATACCAGTTGATTCAACACTTTTGCCAAAACTTGCTGGGTAAACACAGTACGCTGCTCAAAACATGCAGAACAAGCATCTGTTACCTGAAAACAAACCCATTACACTCATATTAATTTCAATGATAAATCAAACAAAACAACTGCAGGATAATAAGCAAATTATAGAAGATATTGAAATACAGAAAATAAAATTTGCATGCCTTCTTCAAAGGTATTCCATCTTTTTCTGGGTCAATTGCATGGATTGCAACCAAAACTTCAGCAGGTGTCAAAGCAGGACCTGTATGAACTGATCCCTGCACAAAAAAAATGCATTCCCATAAGCAAGGACACATTACTGGATTGGGTATTATATCTTACATAGTTAAGGTGAGTTCACACAGCCAAACACTCAGCAAGAAAAATAATTCCACAGGGAAGCATCAGAAACAGTGAGGTGCATGTCCTCAACCTTTCCTGCATCACGGGGATGAGAGGACATTCGTGAAATCATAAATGTCTCCTAAATTTAGGACAACAATTCTCCATTTACAGGAGTAACTTTATTGTTTTCTCAATAAACCTAAAACAGTTTGTTTGTTTTCTTATCAAACCTAAGAGATTCACTATTGTGGTATGTTTATTGCTATACCATCTTGAAGATAAGATTATAATTTATAACATAATTTAACACAATATCGAAGGAGTAGTTCATTTAACACATTTATGTATTGAAGACTTGAGTCTTATACTCTTACAGAATTTGTCACATGTCATTTCTGATGTATGTATGAGTAATTGTCGGGATAGGTATCCCCATGTGTGGGTGCACATTCACGTTTCTGGTAGGGGAATGACAATGTATCCTCCCAGGCTGGTGGGCATCACCAACCAGAAAATAAATGCATGATTGGTGGGCCCTGTTACCCATCATATGGCATGAGAATTAGTCCAGTAGAAGACCCCACCCAAGCAGGCTGCATTTGGAGAATTTTGGCTCTCCGGCTTGTTCTCATGTTATATGAGACCTACACTTGTGAATGTTTTCACTACTACTGTCATTTCCATCACAAAGGGAGGATTACAGTCTGACCTTTAGATGGCCCAGGGATCGTGATTGCATTTGATGAGATTATTAGTGAAGTAATCATAGATGGCATGATGATGTTGATGCTTGGGTTGCCTTGATGATGATTGTTTACCTTTCATACCAGCTGACTTAGTTATGAAGCCCCTGTGATCATTGGATGGTTAATGATACATGTTGATGTATGACTCACTTGATGGAACACCCTAGCATTTTTGGCCTAAGCCAACATCGTTTTCACATTTTCATTTGAATAGCTTCATGATGTTCTAGAGCACTCTAGCATTCTCCCCCTGCTATCTCTTGATTTGACATTATTCTTGGGGTGATTGAATATGCTCTAGCATGGTTTGATGTTCATGAGGTAAACGCCCTTGTTCATATTGAAGGATTGTAGCATATTATGGTATGCTATGGTATAGACTACAATCATTGCCTGCTTTACAGTTCTATCTATGTAGATCCACTTCATATGGGATTGGTTGGCATGATTTAAGGAATTCCCCACATCTTATCGGCACACATGTTGAGGTCACCCTATGAGGAGTCGTCATAACAACTACTTGACCATTGCTGCAAGATTTTAAAATTGGGGTCATAATAGAAATTTCACCAAATCTTGCTGGGAGCTATGCTATGTAACAAGGCTCGTCGAACTTTAACCTTGAGGTTCGAATTTTGGCGAACCTTAAAAAAAAATTGAGGTTCGAATTTTGCGAACCTCGTAGCGATTGACCAAGTCCATAGATCAAAACTCATAAATTGATGTCACAATTCATAACTTTATGTTACAACCTATGTCACAGGGTTCGCCAAATTTGAACCTTAAGGTTCGAAATTCGGCGAACCCAAAAAAAAAATTCAAATTTGTTCAAGGTCGGCAAACTTGATAGTCGAACCTGAAATTTGAACCTCAACGAATTTGAACCTGATAATCGAACCTCAAATTCGAACCTCAACGAATTCGAACTTGAAGGTGAACCTAAAGCCCTATTTTATAATTTTTAATTTATTTATTTTTAATTCTTTATAGGGTGAAATTAGATTTCGGGCAGTTTTTGTCAGTTGTTTTAAGGTTTATTACAAAAACCATGGGCAACACATGGTTTTCTCTTGTTCCGCTTTCCACCAATTAGTTTCCCACGGTGCACACTGGTTTGGCTTTATTTACCATGGTTGTCGATTGATTTTCACAAGCCAATTTCAGTCTAAGTGTACTCGCCCTATTGTGTTTAGTGTTGTCGTTGCGTGTTGTATTCTCTACAATTTCTTGAATTCTTCTAGATGCTTCTTGTCCCTGCCGCCTAGAGCATGAAGTTAATAGTGATTGTGATTTGTGGCTCGTGGGTGCTCACTGCTACTCATATAGTTTTATTAATTGATTTTGATTTTTTATTATTTTACGTCATATATAAATATACATAGTCGAACTTAATGCCGAACCTCATTGGAAAATTCGAATTCGAATCGAACTTAATTGTTTCCGAACTCGAATTCGAACCCGAACCATGTGACATAGGTTACAACTCAAGCTTGTAATTTATCCTTGCAGTTTCCATGTCCGTGATAGTATTTTTTATATTTACTAATGTTGATTTCTTACTATTTTATCCTATAATTCATTTTATATATATATATATATATATATACACATAGACGAACCTAATGGCGAACCTCATCAAAAAATTCAAACTCAAACCGAACCTAATCATTGTCAAACCCGAACTCAAACCTGAACCATGCAACATTGGAGCTATGGTGGCTACAAATCTGTCATCTTAAAACCCTCACCACATTTTGACCAACATTTTGAGAAATGCCCAACCTTTGTTGCTTGATCATTTTGGTTATTTGTTAAGATAGTGATTACGAAATGCACATGGTGGAGAACAAGTTGCACATAGGGATTATCTTTACGTGTATTGAGGCCATCTTTGAAGAGCATGCCAGAGGAGAAGAGAATAAGCAGCATGAGGTGCTTGCTTGGTCAAAGATGCTTCATGGAAGGTGTTTTGCTTGAAAAGAGATGTGGCATCCCCTTCACCATTGTCGCTCTATGTTGGTCGTTTTTGTCTTGGAGAGCCCTATGGTGTATTATTCTAGTGCTTTTCCTTGAGAAAACCATGATTCTAGAAATATTTTATGGTTATCTTTTGGAGAGATTTGTGGAACTAGATTCCACTAAATGATAAGGAGATAGAGCTCAAACCAATACAAGGATTTGTTCCCTCCATTGTTTATTCATGGTTGAATTCATTGGGAAAACCCCTCTAAGCCTAGTGGAATATGTATTATCGATCAATTAGTTAGCTGACCTATTACATAATGCACTTTAATCCAAACTGCAAGTTGATTTCGTATAAATCACCAGGTGCCTGAATTTTGAAATAGAAGGTTATCAAAATTTAAGGTAAATTCTACCAGGAAACTGTGGCCACTTGAAGTCAGGCCATGCCGCTGTGCAGTAATTGCAGGTCCAAAGATTTGGCATTTTCAACCAATCCACAACCCCCGACTAAAAGAATATCTTGCGGCCTTGCCTAAAGACATGAACAGAAAATAAAGACACTCAACTCTTTCACAATCTCCTTAGCAGTTTGAAGAAAATACATCCTCATATTTATTATCTATAGAAAGAAGTTAGAACCAGGAGGCTTGCAAACTAACATCAATCCAAAGCACTACATCAACTTGACAATCTGGTTCAGTTATTGCTTTATTTCAATTTTCAGCTAGAATGCATGTTTCCAAGAGCATTTAGTGTAAAAATATTATCTAGTGTAGGAAGAAGCACTTCAAAAAACAAAATAAAAGGAAAAGGCACTCCAATATAATCAACAGAAAACACAACTTTCAAATCTTCAAACACAGGAAACATACCTGAAGTATTCGATCAAGAGCAGTTTGGAACTTGTCAAGTGGAAGATCAACAAGTCGAGGAAAAATTGGCAATACCTGAACCAACATATCAACATATCAATATCTGAAGCTTTTAATTCGACCTTGGATAAAAATTAGCTTATATAGTAGTATATCTCAAATTTTAATTTGACCTTTGATATAAATTAGTTCATACAGTAGTTAGACACTCTCAAATCCAAAGTGATGCATGCTACATACAAAAGATAGATACATGAGCCGGGGAATTTACAAGACAGTAAAGGATAACCAACAAATCTAAAATAAAAAAAAATGGTGAATACAACTTAACCACTCTAGCCTGTCAGCATAGTTTGTAACAGAAAGTAGTGTTTGTTGATATTCAAAAGGAATATTAAGAGAAATGAACAAAATGAACACAAACCCAAATTCTGCAATAAAGAGAACAAACCAGCACTAGCTCAATGCAACACTTGAACAGAAATCAGCCAATAGGAGCACAACTCTAGAGAGAGTGAGCCCAAGAACAAATGCATTACAGAGAGAAATAAACTCAAACACCAGAGAGCACAACACTTGATTGGTGCCCTTACACAAATCAGTTTATTAAGAATGAGGAAGAACCACATGCTGATCAATTACAAATAAGAGGTATATTTCTATACAACTTAAGAGTAACGCACTTTACCCAAAAGGGGTTATAGGGGTAATGAAAAATTATTTTTTAATGGAGAATATCCAACATAAGGATAATGTAAAAGAATCCATATAGAATATAAATATATAATTGATAATGAGTCACGAGGTGAAAGGTTATGATGAACGGTTATGACCTAAGTCACATGACACGAGGATTCGGGACACAGAGGACACATAAATACAAGTATTTGAAACAAGACACAATGACCTCGGAAACATAACACTAAAATATAGTGCCTAATCCATATTTTATAGAAATTAGAACATCTACATATATGAATCATGATGATATCCATTTAGTAATCTACTAATTTAGTATTTAGAATTTTAGAACTACTTTGATTATTAATTTACTACACTAATGATGTTTCACAATTCAAAGTTCATTGTTCATGTTATCAAAAATTGTTCAAGCACATAAGAAACTAGAAATTTAGAAATATCAAAATCAAAATGTACTACATAGCTACCGAAGGAATGCCACTGGAAAATACAAAGTAGAGTAGATACAAAATAGGTAAGAATATCATAGCTCGCCAATGGCACTGGTCATGACTTACTAGTCACGACTCTATCAATGGTCCAGGTCCTCCTCCATGTCATAATCACTATCACTACCACTGCCATTTGAAATCAACCAAGAGAAGAGCAACCTCAAAGATAGAACCCAAAAATGAGTCCACTAAAGAAAGAAATAAACAAAAGCATAAGAGTCGATTGTATTTAAACTCTAGTAAACTCTACAGAAAGAGAAGAGCCAAAATTTCCAATCAGTGTTGATAATATCGCCGAGCTATCGGTGATTTTCGGAAATATCGCAATATTTCCTCTCCTTAAAATATCACGATATTTCCCAGAAATCATCGATATCTTAGCAAAATATTGCGTGATGATGGGAAAAATCATCGGGCAAGCTAGGCAGCTAGAAAAGGGAATTTGCTCATTTCAGTTTATGAGACTTCGACAAGGAAGGGGAAGAGCTTTGTAGTGGTTTTCAAGGAGGGATTGAAGATCAAATAGCCATTATCACCACCAACAAAGAAGTTTTTGTGGATCAAAGATTGAAGAACAGTGAGACAAACTTCATTTCTTCCATTAATAGTTATGCTTGCTTGCCTTTTTTCCTACCAACATTTTGCTTTGTTTTTTTTTTTCCAGTTGCTATGATTTCCATGCCCATGAGCCAACGCAAGGGTTGTCTCCATATTTGGACAGCAAACTTCATTTTTTTAACTTTCTTATGCACCCTCTTATTGCCATTTTTCATTCACATCATAAATAATGTAGTAATTTTCTTTTTAAATGAGATCGTTATTACTTATTGTTTCTTTTGTTGGGGTGGTTAATGTCAATTTATTGTTTTTTTGGTGCTCTAGGTTTGAATTAGTTCAAAATTGTTAATTAATTATAGATAAACTTAAATCGTGTTGTTGCTACTGCTAAGTTGAACTGCACAGCCCTAGCCAGAGAACGCATCACGCAGCTGCCCCTCCGCGGCCTCCTGCTGCTGAGGCCTTGGCTTGATGGATCCTCCAAAGGATAGAGATCCTCTCCCTAATCGCCAACACGAAAATGAAGAAACAGCAAAAGCATTCGCCTCTCACATATTTGCAATAGGTCCGACCAAAAATCAACCGTCAATAACCAAGTTTGTTAAAAGATTGGAAAACATTCCTGAAATCTCCCTCCCCCCTGCTCTCCCTTGTAGAGCAATGTTGTCCCTGGTGGAGCGTGGATTAGTTGGGCAGTGCACTGGGTTATGGCCCTCACCCAAGATCGTCCAAAAATGGGTAGAAAAAAATTAGACTACGTCAATAAATGGGAAAATTTCAATCAGGTTCGGTGGAAGAGGGTACTACACCTTCCACTTCGAAACCAAGGAGGATCGCGATCTGATATTTAGGAATGGCCCATACATCATGGACACAAGGGGTCTGTACCTAAACAGATGGACACCAAATTTTGATCCAAAAATGGACGTGCCCAGCGTTGTCCCAGTCTGGATCAAGTTGTCGCACCTTCCCCTTCACTGTTGAGGAGATGATTTAGTTAAAGCTATAGGAAATGCAGTCGGGAAATACATAGACAGGTGCAAACCAAAGGAAAATATGCATGCATGTGCTAGAATCTGCGTAGAAGTGGATCTAGGGAAAGGGCTTCGGGAGGCGATCAAAATCAAAATGGATCAGTGGACGCACATTCAACAACTGGATTACGAGCAAATTCCCTTCAAATACAAGGTATGCCACGAATATGGTCATTTTGCTAATAGATGTACAAAAAAAAATGAAAATAAAAATATTGAAGACTCAGAAAACAAATGGGAGCAGGCTAAAAGGAAGAAGACAAACAACAAACAACCCCTTCACACTTCATTGCAACCCTCTTGCACCCTCTGACCTCCTCCCTCCATCACCAAAAGCAGACAACAACCCTCTCATTAGCCTAAATCATTTTGGGCCATTGGACCCCACAGCCCCCCCCTGCAATCCCCTAGATCCAGACCCAGATCCCCTCCCCATACTCTCAACCCCCCAGCATCCCCTCCAATCTCAAATACTCAATCTCC
>APFE030450761.1:116242-148227 GCA_000404065.3 Pinus taeda | reverse complement strand
ATATTTTCATATTCACTAAAAATTTTGACATACTTGGCAACAAATCGTTTATCTGTTGCAAATCTTCTAGTTTATATGGAACCATGTTCAACACTGGAGTCATCATGTAGGACAACTTTAGAGTTGAAGAAAGCTAAAGGGAAAGAAAAGTTACTTGACAAAAAGTGCGTTTCGTGGTCTTTGGATGGCTCCCAGAAAGGAGAAATATCTCTGGCTGTGCTTCTAAAACTTCTTAACGAGCCACTTGTCTTACGAAGCAGTAGTCACTTGGAGCAGGTATTGTTCTACTTTTCATTAGATTTAGCTTGTCCTCCTTGTGATTCCACTGTTTTTATGTAGTTGTTGAACATGGTATTGTATTTAATATTCATTAAAAACTTGGTTGTACCCATAACTAAACTACAGTTTTCCAAATGTGTTGATTGATGCCATCATTTACTTTATGCCATACAGGTCATGGATCTTCTCAATGTGGTTCTCAAGAATGTTGAACTCAAGGATGAATCACATTCTTCATATGGAGAGGATGTTTTGAATATGGGGAAAGAAACTCAAGCTATGCCTGAAATGGTGTCTAATGTGGCTTTAAATATTGAAAGGGATGAATGTTCTACAACCAGACCTGAAACTCAGATTCACAAGAGTGATGTGGAAACTAAAACAAATGGTGTTTCTGAGGCCTCTATTTCCGGTGTCAACAAGGCCACACATCCACATGACATTTTTTCGCATCTTTCTGAGCCAGAGTTACAAAACGTATGTAAACTTCTAGCAAAAGAGGGGTGAGTATCAGTCACAATTTTACTGTTTGGATGTTTACTGGAAATTTCCAGTGAATTTGTTGCCAAGTATGTCAATAATATATATATATATATATATATAAATATTTTCATATTCACTAAATATATTTGTTGCCAAGTATGTCAAAATTTCCAGGTTTACGGTCTTGAACGCTGCACACTTCAAAGGCAAACACCCTGCTCACAGCTCCAGATGACAGCTCTAGACGAAAATAACCCGGAATAGACCAACGCGTAGGCTTTAATTTTTGTTTTTTTCCCAGTACGTATTCAACACGTCGAAATACGTTAGGGCAACGTATTCGACAAACCAAATACGTGCATGCTACATTTAGGACACGAAGGAAAACGACGAATACGTATTCAAATTTTCATGACACGGTTAAAATCGTATTCGACACGTATTAGGGCCGTTTTCGTGTCCACTACGTAAAATACAGGACACGGGACCCTAGGGGACGTGTCTTGTGACTTAGGTTGACAGAATTCTAACAAGAAATCAGTCAAAGGAAACTCTTCAAGATGTAGAACATCAAAAAAAAGCAGAAAGAAAGTCAAACAAAGAACTGAGGGATGAAGTGGCAACAAAGGAAATGGCTTTAGGAACGCAACAACCAATAGAATCCTTTTTGGGAAAAAGCTCAGGAAATAATGATAAAAGCCAACAATGAGGGAAAGGCCCCTTGCACCACCAAACAAGCAAATAATGATAGTGGTATCCTGGAATTGCCGAGGAATGGGATCACCCTTTAAAGAAGATGCCACAAGCAAAAGAAAATCCAGACATTCTTATGATTCAAGAGACCAAAACAAATAGCCATGAAACAGTAAAAAATAATAAAAAAAATTCAAAAGCTATGAAGGGGAAGCAATACAAGCAATAGGAGCTTCAGGTGAAATCTGCACAATATGGAAAAAAGGACATTGGGAAGATACAACAATAAAAAAGATCAGCACTGGATACAAACAGATCTAAAGTAAACAAGCACAAAAGAGAAGTGCAGTTTCAAAAACATATATGCCCCCAATAATGACAAGGAAAAAGAGCAATGCTGGGACACCATAAAGGAAGCACTAAATGAAATACAAACTGGGAAAATAATCCTTGGAGGGGACTTAAATTTGGTAAGAAGTATAGAAGATAAGTTTGGAGGGACATATCACACAAACCCATCCAGGGATGCTCTGTAAGCAATAATGGAACAACACAACTTAATAGACGTTCCCCCAAACAACGGAAAATATACTTGGAGCAACAAAAGAGTGGGCAAAAATGACATTAAAGAGAGATTGGATAGAATTTTGATTCAAGAAAACATAGCAGCAGTTTACATCTCTATTATATCTAAAATCTTCCACACCACAGCATCTGATCATAAGTCGGTGGCAATAATGATGGGCAAAATGGAAAACCAAAGACCACTTCCATTTAGATACAGCGCAATATGGAACAGCAATACAGAATTCAGCGAACTAATCAAAGAAGCATGGGCACCAAGAATATCAAGATCACCTCAATATATTTGGAAAACAAAATTAAAAATTTAAGAGCCAAGTTGAAGGAATGGGCAAGAGCAAATGAAATAAAAAAAAAAGGAAAATAGAGCCGCAAAAGAAAATGGACAGCATACAAACTGAAAAAGAAAGCAAAGAAGAAGACAAGCAGGATTATTTAAGAGAGAAGGAGATATTTTGGGAAATATACAGGGAAAACATGAAAGAGGAAGAAGAGGCCAGACTAAAATCTAGAAGCCTTTGTCTCAAGGTAGGGGATAAAAATACCTCCTCCTTTCACAATACCATTAAGATAAGAAGAGCAAGAAATCAGATAGAAAAAATACAAGTTGATGGTCAAGAGGTCAAAGGTGCAGAGAATCTAAAAAGAGTAGCCCACAAGCATTTTAAAAATTTATTTTCAGCTAGAGAAGAAATTGTTGAGTATGAAATCTTCCTACAGCATACAAAAAAAAGGAGCAAAATCCAGAAATATGCAAAAAGATAACAGAAGAAGAGGTAGTGGCAGCCATATGGAGCCTACATCCAAACAGAGCCCTAAGGCAAGATGGTTTTACAACAGCTTTCTACAAATTTGGAACATAATAAGAAATGATTTCTTAAGAATGGTAAAAAATGTCTTCAAAAGAAAAGGAACCAATATAAAATCCTCCTATCTTGCATTAGTCCCAAAAGAATCCAACCCCTCCACTTTCAATAGATTCCACCCCATCTCCCTTTGCAATTCCTCCAATAAGATCATCACAAAAATAATAGCAAATAGAATCAAGGAAGTTCTTCCAACAATAATATCTTAAAACCAAGGAGGATTTGTGCCCAACAGGCAAATAATAGATAATGTAATTATTGTACAAGAAGCTATACATTGCAGCATGCAAAGAAAAGAAACAGGAATCATCATCAAACTGGATATGGCAAATGCATTTGATAGGGTTTGCCTTCCATATCTAATGGCAGTTCTCAAAAAACATGGATTCTCAAAAAGAAATAATAGAGGTCATTCATGCTTGCATCACTTCTTCTTGGAATGCTCCTCTTGTAAATGGAAGGCCCAGCGAATTCTTCCAAAGCACAAGAGGCCTCAGGCAAGGATGCCCTCTCTCCCCCTTCCTATATATTACAATGGCGGAAACTTTAAGTAGAGCCTTGGAAAAACAAAGAAAAGAAAGAAATATCATTGGGCTTCGAATAGCAAGAGTAAAGACCATAAACCACTCTATGTTTGCGGATGATACTCTGTTATTGAGAAGGGCCTCTACAATAATTGCAAAAAGATTTAATTGAATATTGGATGATTTCCTACAAGTTTCAAGTGGGTTCTTAAACAACACAAAATGCAGAATATACGGCTGGAATATCCCTCCCAGAATCATGCAAAGGATCTCACAAATCCTAGATATCCCCATACAGGAAAAATGGACTCATTTATTTTATTTGGGACTCCCCATTGCAAAAGAAAACATGAAGGCTGAAATATGGACCAAACAGATTGAAAAAATGAAAAACAAAATCCAAAACTGGGGAATGATGTGGCTAAACATGGCAAGGAGGGTGACATTAATCAAAGCGCTCCTAGCAGCACTTCCAATCTACCAATATGCAATAATCTTGGCTCCAACGAGTGCCCATAAACAAATGGAGTTAATCCTAAGAAGCTTTCTATGGCAGGGAGGGAAGCAAGAAAACAAAAAATTCAATTTGGTCAGGTGGAAGCAAGTAGTATTACCATGTGAACAAGGAGGCCTAGCAATCTGACTACCTAGTGTCATGAATGTTGCCTTGGGAATGAAAATAATATGGAGATTGATCACAAGGAAAGAGCGTTGGTGGAAAAAAATAGTTGCCTCAAAATACATGGACAGCTCTAGGAAAAATCTGTTGAATGGAAATATCCCATCAAGACAATGTACTCAAGTCTGGAAGTTAGTCAAAAAGACAATCCCTTTAATGAGAAATCATATTTCTAAAATCTCAAGCAACGGAAAAACAATATCGATTTGGGACGATAAAATTATGGGAAAAGAACCTTTAAAAACTCACTCAAAATTGAGGGTATTCAAAAATGGATGAGAGGAAAAGGTCTAAATACACTACACTCAATCTCTCTTTGGAATCAAAGAGAATGGCAAGAATGGCAAACCTTACCAATCCCTGCAAATCTAGAAGTGCAATGGAGCAAATTAAGGCAGCTTCTTAAAGGGGCAGCACCCATAAGCTACGATGAAGAAGATGACTTCCTTTGGGACCCAAGTTGTGGAAAATACACAGTCAAGACTGGATACAAAATTTTACAAGAACAACCAAACCAACAGATTGGGGTCTCTGGAAGACAACCTAGAAATCTGAAACCCTGCCTAAGATCAAAATTTTTACCTGGAAACTCTTAAAAGGGAAGATCTTAACTAGTGAAAACTTTAAAAAAAGGCTTCCAAGGTCCCTCACGATGTTCAATGTGCTTGCAGGTAGAAGAAACCATGCAACATTTATTTTAGGAGTGCATCTTTGCCAAAGTGTGTTGGCAACAGCTCATAAGTCCTCTTGAAATCAATATAAATTTTGAAAAGCCTCTGCTGGACTTTCTCCAAGCCTAGGAGAAGGCCTATCCATACACAGCAAAGAGGAATGTGATGTTACAGAGGATTTGGAAATGCATTCCAGTAGTTCTTTGTTGGAAAATTTGGTTGATGAGAAATAAAAGCATTTTCAAAATCCAGACCCCAAGAATAGGGAAAACCCTCTCAAAAACATGGGGCTTAACTTCTGAAATCCTAAATGTTAAAGGAACAGCATCAATAGACTACAACATTCTCCAACAAGAAGAGAAAGATTGGCTCAACAAAGCCATAATAAATAAAAATGGTCAAAAAGGACAAAGGAAAAAAACTTCAAAACAAAGCTGGAAAATGAGATTGAGTGAAGAAGAATTCACAACATGGAAAAAAAAATCAGAGAAGACATTGTCTCTACTTTGATGGGGCTTCAAAACATAATCACAGGAAGGCAGAGGCAGGGGGAATTATTCATGATCCGGATGGGAGAGAAATTGTTACTTATGAATGGGGACTTGGAGAAGCTTCAAATAATAAGGCTGAAGTCTACAGCCTGTTAATGGGAACAATAATAATCAAAAAAAGAATGATATAAGACCCCATTATAATAGGAGACTCAGCCATAATAATAGAGGCAATGGCTCGTCACAAAAATCCCAACAATGAATTCATGAACAGAGTATACAGGAGAATCAGGAAGAATTTAGAAGGCTTAGGAGATGTGATCTTCAGACATGTTTTGCGAACTCATAACCAACAGGCAGACCATTTCGCTAATCAAGCAGTAAAAAGATCTGAAGGGAGCATTCGGGAAAACAAAGAGGAATATCACACCTCTATCCCATAAGTCCATCCAAAAGATAACAAGCAGGAATCCTCTCAAAAAGAAGAAACAACAAGTATTCCTAAAAGAAATAAAAAAAGGTAGCAAGATTTCAACAAAAAGAATACCACTACAAAAACAAGCAGAAGGTCACGAGAATCTAGAGAAAAAATCAAAGAAGATCAAAAAATCATAAGTGTTCTAGCAACAAGGACAATTGCGACCAAGTTCACAGGAATCATGTAGCAATCCATCCCATCAGTAAAAGGCTTCGGACAGCTCTCAGACTCTACAAATACATATGAAATTGTAACATCCCCCGCAGCTCCATTTCCAAGCAAATTTGTTTGTTTCATTCACCCCTCACATCCCCTGCCTTGCTCCAAGCGTCCTCGCCTTCTCTAAACCCCATCTCATCTCCTCTTCTCTGCCCACCAACTCAACAAAACGTCTTCTCTCCACTCAAGCTCCCAACCAGGCCAGTCGTTGTGCAAACCTTCAGTCACCATCTTCACCCCGCTTACTCCTTCACTAGCAATCACCTTCGCCTTTTTACTCCCTCGCTCACTGCGCCATTCCTCCCTATTTGTCACCCTCAGGAACACCAAGTTATATCCCCCTCAGCAAGCAGTAAAGATCAGTGCAAAAGGCTTGCAGGCAGCTACAGCGGAAGAAGGAATAATTCAGGTAACACAAGGCACAGGAAGCATAAAAACACAAGGAACAGCAAGCAGCTCAAGAGGAATAAGAGGAAAGCAAATCAAATGGAATTCAACTCCATTGAAAAGGCAACAAGGAATGATGCATGCCGAGCATGCAAAGTGAACAAATTTATGATTAATCAACTACAAGAATCATTGAAAGATATCAGGTCTGAAATGAGAATGGAGTATAGCTATCAGAAAAGGAACATGGAAATGCAGAAAGAAGAGATCATGGCTCTTAAAACTAAATGCAAGCACCTAGAGGAGGCAGTGACATATTTCAAAAACAATACCATGAGCCAAGTAGGCAAGAACTCTGCTAACTATGACAAGAAGAAACAACCTTCTCGTGAGCAGTCAGTTTACAAGCCATGAAAAATTATCAGAGAATCAATGTTATGTAAATTTGCTTTATTAGTAAGTCAATATGTTAGGCATTACTCAAGAATAGACATAGAAATCTGTGAAATTTTGAATATATGCATAAGAGAAGGGACTGCGCTCCCATCTCAATGCTTAGTTTCCTACTATGCTACAGCTAATTGCAATAGGAGCTTGCTCCACCACAACTTTTGCTAATATATCCACTATCTGATCTTGTTAAAAAAAAAGGTTTGAATTAGTTCACTACAAATATGTCAAAAGCCTTGGACCCATTTTGGGAGTATGGGGAGCCTGATGGTGGGACAAATCAGGCATATCTATCATGCAAATTGTGTGGGACCAAAATGGCAAGAGGGTTTACGTGATTGAAATACCATCTAGCTAGACTCCCTAAACATGATGCAATGCCTTGTACGTTTTCTAGTGCGGATGTTATACAAAACGCTCTTCAAGCAATTGATTGTGTTGGACACCTAATCCTCAATGGGTTAGTGTGGAAGCTGAATAGACAAAGTAGTCCAAGAGACCTTGGGATATGAAACCCAACGGTCACATAATGTACTATAAATATATATCATTTGTCAATAAAAATTGTACTTGCATGTTTTATCTTTCATATTGTTCTTACTGCCCATGTGTGTTTAACATGGTATCAGAGCAGGCGATTGCTGGTCCTGCTCCAATTTGAGCCACTTGTTTTGTGGTCTCTATATATATGTCAGTTCTGTCCATTACCTGAAACGCTCCATTAAATCATTGTCTACCAGAAATCTGCTGCCTCTTCTACCTAACCTCTGGCACTGTATACGCTGCACCTGACTCTGGCTATTTTAAGACTCTCTTCTGCGTTACCTGATCTCTGTCTGACATTACCTGTGCTCTCTGTCCATAAACGCTCCATTTAAAAGCGTTGCTCCATACAAAGCTTGCTCCGTAAAATACGTTGCCATTACCTGCCTATCAGTTGTCTTTCGTTGTTACAGTTATTGTTAATACGCATATAGCTTTTCAATGCTGACCCTGTCTGTCATATGCGTTTTATTTCTGAACGTTGCCCTGCTCCACGTAACCTGAACACTGCTAGCCTGCTCCACGTGTCATGTCTGAGCGTTGTGCGTTAAAATTGTTTTTGAAAGGCCTGCGATTTTGTTTCTTCATCGCCTTGCAGTCTTCTTAGCCGTTGTCTTTCATTGTCTGCCATTGTCTGCGCCATTGGAGGCTGTGTGATATACGTTGTGCATATATTGATCGTTGCATACCACACTCTGTTTTTAACCATTGCGTTGAATTTATATCGCTAGTATCATACTCCCACTGCATACCACTAGTATCATACCATTGTTTCCCTGCGACATCACGCCTCTCCAAATTAGTTTACGTTGCCTTTTTAATACATTCCCTGCAGGTCATACCGTTGTTTGGTGATATGCTGCCATCCCACTCTCTGTTTGAGATTTCTCTGTTTAATTTCGTAGTCGCAATTACATTTTAGCCTGTATTATTTATTTCAAGAAGAGCGGAATACCTCAGCGCACATGGTCCTTGAAAGAAGGAATGAATCTATATGAGAAAATGGATGAGGGTCTCTGAAATTTGTTGTCAAGCATAAAAACAACATTGCAACACTTACGACTGAGTTCCGGAGAAAACAGAATGAACGGTCATGGACCAGAGACGGCTACTTTTGTTGTTGTTATATATTGATGTCGAAAAACCGTGAGTGTCGCGTAGCAGAAAACAACAATTGTGCCTGTCGATAGAAGTTGGGCCACGTTTCCTTCAGAGCACCAAATCTGCCCATATCTGAGCCCGCGAACAAGAGAAGTCGAGGAGCATAGAAAACGTAGACCCGCAGAGCCTGCCTCGAAACGCTAATCGCCATTAGAGAGGAGAGGGGTTTGAGCGAAAGAATATGGGTCCATTTTTTCAATCGAAGGAGCGGTCTACTTGTTTAGAGACCTTAAGAGCCTGCCACTAAACCCTAGTTGCTATGAAGGAAGTTGTAGTCGCACACTGACAGAACCTAGAACCTAGAACCAGCTGCTGGAGAGTTACAGGATCGTCATCAGCTCTAGAGAGATTGGGCATCTCAGATAGTTCGGGACTATGGCATGAACATTTGCTTCAAGCGATGGAGAAATTTGATTGATGAGGCCAATGTTTGAAGTATTGAACAGTCATTGAAACAACGCTGAAAAGTCATGGAACCGTGGTGCAGTGGAAGCGTTGTGAACCCGACATGAAAGAAACCCGTGGTCCTGGCTATGGGGTTGCTGCGTTTGGCTTCTTCCGAAACTTTCTTGTTCTTGTTCTTGATGGTGGAATAATCCTGGGAGATAGAGTGCACTGGCAATGACAATGGCAGCTTCTGTTGTGTGGTGTTATATGGGTGATCAGGACTCCTTGGGAAGCTAGTCGCGCAGCACCAGACCGTTCCAAGTCATGTCAACCGACACCTATTTCTTCTGCGGTCCCTGCTCTTGTGCGTTGCTTCTGCCATTAATTACTCACTCCGTCCCTCTTCGTATCCAGCAAGCAACACTACTCTCACTCTGATTCTGCTTCTTCATTGATTGCATTTGTGTCTTGACCTCATTGTTCCAGGCCAAATTTAGACAGAATTAAGATATATTCGAGGGTTTGGTCCATCAATTATTGATAGGCTACCTCGGAAACTATGTGAAAGATATTCACAAGGACCAGTTTCGGATCGGCCTCTGGAAAGGAGAGGTTTTGTTGGAGAATGTCAACTACACCTTACACTCATGAAAATGCGTTAATTCTTTGCATCGCCGAGGAGTGAAGGTTACTTTGTTTAATTGAATGAATGTTGTGCATTCTTTTTGGTTCTGGTCAAAACTCCTACCAATGCGTTGAGAACGTTGAATAACGTTGGTTCATTGGTTCATCACCGTGCATATGTTGCTCTGTGCGTTCTCTTAGGATCTGATAGTGGAGTGCTGACTGATTACATTAAAGTTATGGAGTGTGTTGAAATGATGTTGAACCCTCTTCAAACCCTACATTGAGTTGGTCAATACTGTTGAAGTTGGTGTGTGCGTTCATTCCTATCCGTGAATCAAAGACTGTTGTTTCTTCCACAGAAAGCCCACCATTACACTACCCTAACAGATGTTATGAACGGATCCAAGAGAATGAATATTTGCTTGTTGTCACCCGTGCTATTTTAAGTACGCGTGTTTCAAATTAGGCTAGCCCGCGTCTCTTCCAATCAGATTTTGGCACAACACATGAAAGTTAGAATGAGGATTCAAACTCATGACCTCAAACGAAAGAAATGTGAAGATTTACACTTCAAAACTGACCAAGTATTCAAGATTCACAAATTGTAACAGGGTTGGTTATCGATGGCATCAGTGCAGTTCTGTACGCGATAAGGCAGGGGGACCCTGTGTTCGAGGTGATCTCAATCTATTTGAAGGGCTTCAAGCTTAGGTTCGAAACAAATTTTCTCATTCTAGTTGCAGTGATCGATGTGGAGCTCAATATTCTACTTTGAATAGTGGGAATGTAACATGGGAATGGTGTGTTGAATTTCATTCTAGTATGTGCATTGAACTTGAACTACATGCTTTGAACAATGACGATCGTGAACATTTGTGTAAAAAAAAAAGGTTATGCAGAAGACTTTCAATTGACTTTTGTAGATTGAATAATTTGGTGCATTACTATAACAGTTGATTCATTTGTGGAATTGCTCAATAGTCTTCTGTAGATTCCATTGACATCATAGACAATAATTGCAAAAATGCCATGAATATGAAAATAATTTGTTCACATATATCTTTGATATTTCTTGTGAATTTGGATTGAGATAGCTTTGAAGATAAATTATTCTGCCTAATGGAGTATTAAAGTATATAGAAGTTATCATCTTATTCCAAAAGTTGTATGATTTTACCATTCAGCCAAAACTTGGTGCAAATCAAAAGAGGAGCAACTTCTAATATCTTTGAAAAAAAAAACGTTAAAATAAGTGTATGTAACAGATTTGATTTGTTGATAAAATGGGAAGACTTTATGGAGTATTAGAGTTACTGAACACACTAATACATTCTAGTGTCGAAAACATAGTCAACATCAACAAAGACACTCTCTGTGACATTCAGAGCTGCCTACGTAATGCACAGGAAAAGATCGATTTTTTGCAGCTTGAATCACAGCTACAGCAAGAAGAGGTACATCAAAATAGACATCATTTTGAACCTGTTTTTGTTCAGAACATTGAGACAACCACCCATCAGCAGCAAGTCAATAATGTTACAGTTCATTCAAATAAAGCAGCGGCTGTACATGCAGATGCAAAAACTCAGTCTGCACTTCCCAAGCCCATCATCAGACCTTGGGAACAGCGTGTCCATAACAAGCATAGAACTGGTCTTGGATATGATGTATTTTCATATTCCAGACTACGCCAAGCCCATTCAGTTTCAGAGTGTTGGATTCATTCATGACAGTTCACCTTTAGTTGTTCCAAACTCTGCCCCTCTTCCACAGCAACAACAACAACAGATTGTGAAATGCCAACACTGTGACCAAGTTGGCCATCTAAAAGATCATTGTTTTGATCTTCATCCATGTAAGCACTGTCATAAAACCAGTCATTCTTCAAACAGATGCTTCAAAAACAAACGTCCTGCAAGAACAAAGATTGATCTTGGATGGATCGCTTCTTGGCAATGGGCATCAACAGCCAAGAAGATATTCCAAACACATGTCAGAACTTGTTCTAGAGTATTGAACAGTTTCACAGTTGAGTTTTCTCCATCATCTCACCTTGTATCTGACAGGGGGGGAAATGATAGTCATCTACAACCTTCAAAGTCACATCAAGCGAGCCTAAGCCACAACCTGCCACACCAGTTTCAAAGTTGTAGCCAGAGACAAAGATGCC
This sequence comes from Pinus taeda, assembly GCA_000404065.3. Classification (NCBI taxonomy): domain Eukaryota; kingdom Viridiplantae; phylum Streptophyta; class Pinopsida; order Pinales; family Pinaceae; genus Pinus; species Pinus taeda. The sequence goes on along the minus strand of APFE030450761.1, from coordinate 136,537 downwards.
TGTGAACATGCCTTCAGTTGGCAATCTGGGACACTTCCTCTAGCAGAAGACTTCCTCTAGTTGGCAATGTGGAACATCACATCGAACATCAACAAGTCCTCCAATTCTTAAAGGATAACCTCGTGTTGGAACAGAATAGAATGAAAAAACAGGGAGATCAACATCGCAACGAAAGAAGTTTTGATGTAGGTGATTGGGTATTCCTACGGCTACCAACTATATAAGCAAATCTCCCTCAAGCAAGCGAAGAAGGATAATAAATTATCACCTAAGTATTATGGTCCGTACAAGGTGTTGCAAAAGATTGGTACTATGGCATACAAATTGGAGCTTCCTGCAACTTCTCGATTGCACCCAGTTTTCCATGTTTCATGTTTAAAGAAGGTTATAGGCGACAAGCTCCCAGTTCAAACAATATTGCCAGAACTTGACGAGGAAGGAAAAATTATATTGGAACCGGAAGCAGTCACAGAAACAAGAACTCGAAAGCTATGAAATTGATCAATTTCGGAGTATCTTATCAAGTGGAAGAACTTATCCGCTGAAGATTCCACATGGGAGGATGAGAATTTTAAACAGAAGTATCCAGAACTACTCAAGCGTTGAGGACAACACTTTTTTGAAGGAGAGGGGCATGTTGGGTCCATATAATACTAGTGATTACCCCATTACTATTGTATTTGTACCCCTTATTAATATTGTTGTGCCCCTATTGCCCCCATATTGTTATTACTGTGCCCCATAGAATCCCTCTATTGTTATTTTTGTGGCTTTATATTATTATTTTTAGGTCGGCTGGGTTATATTGTGACTCCTTAGACTCCTATATATATAAAGGAGGTTTTGTCATTTGAATCATCAATGAATTGTTCATTTATGTAATGTAAAGGAGGTTGTCCCCTCGAAGAGGCTGAATTTTAAGGCGTTGTTCTATCTTTTCTATCTTTTTCTTGAGCTGGTTTCATAACAGAGTTACACAAGGAACTCCTCAAATCCACATAAACCAGATATGCTGGCTCCTTCCACTTAGAAAGGATGCTTGATGTCCCAAGAGAAATTGCAAGAGATGGTCGTGAGTAATGGGCAGTCTAGATGGCCAGAGTCTAATTCAAATGAAGGCAAGAAGGTAGGCTTTGGGTGCTGAAGGATGATTAATGCATGCTCTATAGTCCAGAGCATTCTATCACTCTGGATTTGCACTTAGAAAATCACTAAGCCCTCTATGTACCTTGATATTTGTGGTGTTGATTTTGATCTCCCTTGACATGATTTTAGCCAAAAAGTACCCTCTACTCGAGACAAAATCACTAATTGGAACTTAATCAAAATCAATAAGCCCTCTATGTACCTAGATATTTGTGGTGCTGATTGTTGAACTCCCTTGTGAACTCCCTTGTCATGATTTTAGCCAAAAAGAACCCTCTACTCAAGCCAAAATCACTAATTAGGTATTTTAAGTTTTTTCTACCATATTTTAAGACTTGGATGGGAGTTAAATCAAAATTGGTCGGTGTTATTATGCATTTTAATGAGGGGATCCTAATTTTGCATATTTTATGTGTTTTTTCATAGACCAGTTCCAGTTCCATATTAGTCAGATCTTGATCAGTTCAAATTCTGATAGATCTGATTACACTTAATGAGAAATGTTATTGGGGCATTGTTGTGATAAGATCTCAGTCAATTATCACATATTTTAGTTTATATTTCCTAATATTTGGACAGGGTCACCTATATCAGAGACCCCAACTTCCCCTACAACAATCCCTAAAATTGGGAGGTGCTTCCATACTCCCCCCAGATGTGTTTCCCCGCTCCCGTATCTGCTGTCGTGGAAACTTGGTGGAACATTAGAAATACCATATTGTCCCCTGAAATTTAGAGGGGTCCCTTCAAATGAATCAGTACACATCCCTGACATGCTTACCATAAATCAAGCAGACACGCCACCCTTATCAACAAAAGATCAAACCTAAAAAATCATTTCATCTAATCACCATTGACTTTTGGGCTTGAGGGTTTGGCTTCATCAGAAAATTAAGGCTAACTGATCTGAGAACAATAATTTCATCTTGATTAACAAAGACATGTTAATAAAATGAAGGATAACCAGAATCTTCATGCCTATTTCAAACCATATGATAAAAGACTTGAAAACTTGCTACTGGCTAAGCTACATTAGTTGCAAATAACCCTATGGACAGAAGTTGCATGGTACATATCAACAACAAAAATGATACATATCTGCATCTTTTTTCATTCAGATAAAACATGACTCAATTCAAATAGAACAAGCAACACATAGAAACACAATGTTCAGTAAGTTGTAGAATTGAACCTCTTCTTTTGACAGTGACGATAACATTGGAATAAGAATTCCTGCATCCTGCAACAAAAAGATAGTTTCAATGTACAAAATTGTAGTGAAACTTTCATAAAACCAGGTTCTTCTGGGAAACAGTCAGATCTGTTAACCAACCTTTAGTTTGCTTTCATACAACTGTTTGACAGTCATAATCAGGTCCCTGGAAGGAGTTCTCCCTTCTGTCAAAATATGCAAGACCTGCTAGAAATTAAACTTTCAAGAAGTCATCATCTCCAATGATAAAACAGAATTTTGCCTGGACAAATACAGTGCTTCTAAGCATTGGACTAAAAAAAAGCAAACAGAAGATGGTGAAGGAAGAAATGAGAACCTGCATGAGAAGATTCTCACTCCCTTGTGGAGGATTAGATATAACTTGCAGCAATTCTGATGATGAGGAACCAATGGTCCGTATAAGAATAGGGATATGCCGATGGACTGCCTGCACCAGAATTAAACTTACTAAACTCTAGAAAAGAATAGAAATTATAGCCAATGAGATTCATATAAGCTATCAGGCTAGGCCAGCCAATAAGGATGATAAACACTCATTTTAGTTTTACCCACAGAGAGCACCTACCAAGCTAATTATTGAACTAATATCTACAAATAATAGAAAAAGAAAGGCAAGACAGCTGACTTAAGAATATATTAAGTCAAATAAGGGATTTTAAAATGTTTTTAAAATCAAACCTGCTTTACAGCCTTTGGTGCTTGTCCATAGACACAGAAAACTTGGTGAAGAAGAGTATGGTTCTGAGGACGAGTGAGGCACAACAAACAACAAAAAAGTTAATGTCTACAGCAAAGACAATGCAATTGCAGAAAGAACAATTTCAACTGCCAGTTGAAATATAACTTGTTAATAATCCATGAAGCAGTATCTATGTTAGCATGAAACCAGAAACTTTCATCTTAATCAAACACTTCGACCAAAGATAGAGACAGTAATAGAACCTTAGTACAGAGAGCAAAGTACAGTGACATGTGGCGTTGTGCTTTGGTCATAGACACAGCTGATGTATTCTGAGCTACCTTATGTGAATCATTTTCAGAAGTGTTTTCTGATGTGATTCCACTGCCTTCTGCTGTAATTTCATCTAAACTTGACATTTTTTTCTCAATATCCTCCTGTAAATACATATCATATATAAGTGAAATGTTGCTTAATCTGCAGTTGCATTATAAACAAATGGTTGTCCACTCAATTACACAACGAAAATCATTGAGCACAATTACAATGATTCTCAAGATGACAAATTCCTTCCGCTGATCTTTAAACCCCAGAAAGCTAAGACAACGAAATTTAATTATTTAAAGATAAAAGAGAGACCTGAATTGATATTTCAGACATCATCTCCTTTCAGTTAGAACTTTTGCCATGAATTCATTTTAAAGGCAAAAAATTCATAACAAATCACTAACAATCCAGAGTCACACCAATTTGCCAAACTATGGTTATAAAAGGTTTTCAAAAAAGCATTCGCAGCCTACTATACAATATTGAAATTGTGCATGAGAAGAAAGAGGCTTCAGTGCCATAGTAGATAGTGAATTGTGGTAACTTTGGAAACAAACTAATTCAGAATAGGCTGTTCATATAAGAAACATTATTCTTGATGATAACTAGAGGGACCATCCAACCATGTGCAAGCTTCTATCTATTTTAAAAGCCCATAATCAATATGCTTAAATTTTGTGATGCAGTGTGCCCATGATAGGAGATCCGAGTTATTTATTGTTTCATGTATCTATTAAGAGGATAATAGCTTACCGATGGCAGAGAAAACAAAAATAAATTGCATTATGTAGCATATGTATTGACCCAGAATATAATGATGAGGGCTATTCCAGACTTTGAGTTAATTTGTGGCAAAGACAGATAAGTAGGTAGTCTCTAGATTTAAAGCAGATATGGCCATAATTTGTCTTGAACAAAGGCAAGCTAGTGTGACCTCACAATCAGTTTTGCCATATAAACGGCTATTTCAAAATTTCGATGTATATTTGGCGGACCAAATATGATATTGGACCTATTATGTTTCTCAAACCCCTAAATTGCAGCCCATCGCAGTTCAAGTTCCTTCCAACAACTCAAACAGAAAACTAGCACATATGTCTTCATTCATTTGAAATAAACAAAGCTCATTTACTAGCAAATATCCAACATAAGGATTGACAACAGATATCCATAAAGGACAAATAAATATTTGAATAAGATAGAATGAATGATATGATTACAACAACCAACATGATGGTGTGTGTGTGTGTGTATCATGGGACACATGTTAATACTTCATGTCCTTTCATTAGGTCATGTCTTTTAGTTAGGATGTGACACTTCCTCTACATTTTCCTATTATTTATTTATTCAAGTATTTGATGTGTGTAATGTTCATTAAGTCGCCCTCCCCTTAGAAATGCTTTGTCATCAAAGCATACTTATGGAAGGCCTTCATCTCTACTTCTGGCTTGTGAAACCTTCTCATGATTCTCTGCTCTTGTAGCTGTAGTTTTTGAAGATCCAAAATGATATGATATTCCAAATGCTGAGCAGAATTGTCGAATTGTAAGAGAGTCTAACCACCCTAATTTGATAATGTGGAAAATTACACACATGGGATTTCAAGGATGAACTTTTTTATAAGAATCAATAGCAATGGGATCAATATTCTTCAAAATATAGGTCAGCTGTTTTAGTTCTGGACGATGTTGATATATTGATTGGTTATGATCTCCGCTCTTGTGATTAGTATGCCAATTAGGTGTCCTTGTAACATTGTCCTTTTTTTATCATAGTTGTAGTGTTTTCTTGTTTCATTTTTTACAGCACATCTTCCTTGCACACTTTTCTCACTTTGTTCATCATTGCATTAGTAAAGATGCCTGTATTTGCTAGGGTCTCTATATAGGTTGTTTTATCGCTACGTCCAAATACAACCCCACTTCAAATGGGTTTGCATCATTTTGATTTTTGATGTTGATTGGATATGTATTGGTTCCTTTCTAGAAGGTCTAGAATTTTACATTTGAGGTTTTCTCTAATTCAACAGGTTCGGTCATTGTGTTTTCTCATCATCATTCAACTTCTTGATTTGCGCAAGCAAAGTTCGATTATGATTCCTTAGGCAAGAAAGTTCATTATTTTTCTGACTTGTCAACTTTACTTTTACGGTCTTGATTCTCTAGTTTCTCCTCTTTTAACCTTTTGATTTGTTCAAGCAACCTTTGACTAAAGTTCCTTGGGCAAGAGATTTGCTCGTAATTTCTGATCATTTCTTCTTGAGATCTTGATTCCTTTGTTCCATATTTTGAATAAATTGCTTCTTATCCTTCAACTTCTTGCTTTTTGCAAGTAGTTTTCAACCATGTCCTTTTACACAAGAAACCTCCTTGTTTTTTCCAATAATTCACAATCTCTTTCTAATAATTCATCAGAAACTCTATTCTTGAGATTTTTACATTATCCTTTTTGTTTAGCTACTTCGACCTCTAATACTTTCTTATTTTGTTGATGTTTTACTAGTCCTTCCTCTAATGTTTTAGTTTCATGTGTTTATCACCTTGATATTCTTTCATAAGAAATAATTTCCCACGCATTGGTCAATAGCAATTGTAATTTTTTAAAGGTCCTCAATACTCAAACTCCATTTCACAAAAAGGACATTTAGTCCAAAATTTTGATTTATATATGGAATTTATAATTCACTGTGAACCTCTTGGATATATATTTGATAGTACCTGCTAGACCTTTTGTAACATATAAAAGGGTCACATTTTAACTTGTCAAATGACTTTTATAAGCCAACTTGATAATATGATAAACAATTTTTCCTTTTGATATGCACATGTAAATTATTATTACTCTCAATAACTTATTTTTTCAGTTTTGTTTTCTTGGAGTACGTTGATGAATGATGATAATGGGGAAGGAATTCTTCATGTATATTTAATTATTTATCCATTTCGTACTCTTTCCTTTAGGTATGGCTGTGATGTTTTACATGGGTGACCTTTGGTTTCACTTCTTCATTGATTCCACACAACCCAGTTAGTCCATTACTTTTCCAATGATTCCACACAGCTTTATTACTTCTAATGGTGATTGTAAGCTTCACAAGAATAGGGAAATTGTCAAGATGGTTTGTATGGCCATGAGTACAATGGCCCAATCTATATGAAAGACTGACAATAATTATTTTATTTTAACCTCCCCGCATAACTTATGAACTAAATTTTAGTACATTTCATTAAACTCGTAATGGACTCTTTATCAAATTCAAAGTTCAAACAATGTGATACTTTTTATGATGATGGCTTCATGGATCTTGAAAACACTAAACATGATTCATTGTTATTAGAAAATTTGTGGTTGTGCAATGATATTTGAGGTGGCTTCTTCTTCTACCAACTATAACATTATAACGTATGAGACAATTTCTAGTGATCCTTTGTTTCAATGCAGAAGGTGGATATTTCTTTTCAATGGAATTTTGAAGAAAAAAAGGCAAAGAGGCAATTGTCGTTAAACATCTGGGATCAGAGAAACTCTAGTAAACTGATTGGATGGCTAGGAGTCGAGTCAGGCAAGGTCTGATAAAGGACTCTAGCATGTTACTGCAAAATATAGCACCCTAGTGCAAAGTCTCACTAAGCAACCTAGATTTAGAACAATAACAAGAAAGTTACCATTGTCACCTCAGTAATCACTCCCCTGGTTCCTATGGCAAAATACAATCCCCACAAGGGAGGCTTCCCCAGCAGATTTTAGGGACCAAGTAACCCAAAAAGGCTTAGACTAAATGCCCACTAAGGGTTCTGCAACAAGGATCACCCAAGGTCAAGAATGCAATGATTAAGATTTTGAATGAGAAAAGGTATAATTTCAAGAGAGAGTTCAAATGCATCGATTGCTAAATCTAGAGGACTTAGTTTGATCAATAGACTGTCAAATAGGCTCCCAAACACATGCAATTCATAGCATGCAAATATTTTATAATAGCAATAAGAAAACAGCCCCATAATCTATGATAAACCAGTGTAAAACTAGGGCTAAACAAGAGGATACATTACTTCTAACAGCAAACAAACCCTAGGAGTCTGCCCTTATTTATGGCTCAAAAATGCAAGCGATATTTTTAATTTTCCAAATGAATGCATACAAATCGTAACCAAGACAATGAGCTCCAAGGTAAATAATGTTGAAAAAATATGATTTTGTTGTAACTTAACCCTAATTTACCCTGGAAAACATAAAAGAAAAATATTTACCTTCCACCAAGACTGTGGGACAGGGGGACACGGGTGCAAGGAGAAGCACAAGGTGGGCATGCGGGAGTACCCTAAAATTTTAAGGAAATTTGGGGGAACAGGGTGTGTCAGGTGTGTGTGTGTGTATATATATTATCAAATTCATATTCAATAATGAAAGTATAAATACATTGATCCAAACATAATTGAATTAAATAATGAAATGCATTGACCCATATTCATTATTTTAGAATCTACATTGATTTAAAAATAAAATTCATCATTCTAGAATCTAATTAGTACTAAGAAAAATAGACTATAGTAGATATTGAAGTCTGACGACTAGAATAGTAAATTGATATAACTCAAACTCAAAAATAGTAAAGAGTGACGAGTCAAAGAATCAGTCTAAGGTCATCGATATCTAGAGTCAAGATTTAAAAGTTAAAACTGGAAATTAAAAATGGGCAATGAGCATTGAAGGAGCGTTGCGGGGGAGGAGAGGCAACAGTTATCTGGCAAGTCAGATAGCACTTTGTGGTAAGCCAAGTAGAAGTAAGTTTGGTAAGTCGAATGAGTGAGTTAGAGATTGCGAATTGAGGGTCAAATGCCCGCCCCCCTCCCCAGAAAAAAGGGGTGATTTTAGGCTTGGTGCTCTTGATTAAATATTAGTTTCAGACCCTCATACTTGAGAGAATCCAATGAAAACATTGCAATCCCCCCTATCCTGAAATCCTGAAAATTATTAAGTGTGTTGAATTTTGAATGGGATATGAAATTTTATTTTCTTCATATGAAGTTCAATGAGGTTGGAACCACTCTCAAACATCTTGAGTCATTTCATGGTAATGTTTAAATTTTAAGTAAAAGGATGAAAATGAAATATAAAGGAGAATGTCACTTTTCCTTTAAAAATTTAACATTACCATTAATTACGTAGCATTAGTAAGGCCCTAGGGTTGAATATCAAGCTTCCCCACTCATAAATTCTTGTTTTCAAGCAAAATCAATGGGGGATGCCTAGAAGCACCATTTTTGGGGAGTCACGCCCACCACACTAGGGAAACATCCCCCTTGCTTCTCCATGCATCTCCCCAAAAGGGGGACGTGGGGAAATGTTTCTCAGACGTCGCCCCATCCCAAGAGCATGGGGTGCGAGAGGCGTGTGCACCCCACCCTAGGGAACAAGTCCCCGTGGAACACCACCAAATTTTAGATAGAAATAAATTAATTATTTTTTTAATATCTATTAAATTTTAAAATATTATATTATCGTCGCTCCCAACTTGACATTTCCTATAAATTTGGGAAAAGCTTCTAGCCATGCTGGATACTTGTTCCCCTGCACCCAAAGTACCTGTGTATCGGAAACTCGTGCAAGATAGCCTTTTTCCACGCACTTTCTTTTATCCCAGCCACTTTTTTGCATTCCAACATTTGGATTGTGTTTTCTCTTTTCTTTTAGTTGCATTGACCTCCTAGGCAAAAGTTTCCAAGCCCTAAATCAACGGGTGAGGAAAACAAGCAACCAACATAGAAGAAAAATAGCAATCAACCAAAAGAAGGGGTGTGGATACATGGGAAAAATGGAAGGTGTTACGTATGGAAGTTCATGGAATGCTACCATCATTAGAGCCTCCTATTTGTGCCCCTCCTAGACATTGAAAGAAAGGCCTCAACCCCAAGGGTTAGCTAAGTTGGTCAAGTTTTCGTCATTAAACCACCTCTACTATTGAGACGTCATGAGTTCAATTCTCTTGACACTATCGAGGTTAGGTTTCGTGGTTGAGCCGATGAGACCACAGGAAGTGATCATTTTGGGTAGATCTTCCTTGTACAAATATTTAGATCGTCCTCGTACAAATATTTCGTGGATGCAGCGGTCACCAATCTTCGGGGACCATGAACCACATAGAAAAAAGAAAGGCAAGCTTCAAGTAAGGTCACACTAGACTAGGGGCTAGTAATAACCACCAAGATGAAGCATGGGAACAAGTGTATGACTAAATGTCGTTAATATCCAATTCAATTTGTGATCCATAGTAGAATGCCCTTAAGCATTAAATGAAAGCGTTAGAATACAAAAATGGTTAATGTACCTGTTGACAGACGACCCACCTTCATCAGACAAGTAGACTAAATGAAAGAGTCGATGAGAGGCATTTGAGGCTATCGATTTCTATATCATGATAGAGTTGTTGGTTGGCAAGTTGAAACGATAGCATGGCCAAAGGCCAAGATCATGGATAGCTCTAATACAAAATGAAATGAACAGACTGCAAACATCCAAAATAAGGACTAATAAATAATTGAAAGAAAGAATCATATGATTACAACAACCTATGTGACAAGAATCATATGATTACAACAACCTATGTGACAATATATATATATATATATATACATATTGACAAGTCATAAGATTGATGAGCCATGTAATTTCATTAGGTAATGTCTACGAAAATCCTCACCTTCTATTCAATAATATAGAGGACAATAGCAATGACCCATCAAAAACCTCATTGTGCAACCCCAAGAACCCAACACCGATTGTTATGTCATACAACTTCCAAGATTATTCATGTGAACAACAACATCATCGAATGGAGCAACAGGGTATATTGACAAGATAATATGCAAGTTGGTCCATGTTCTGTTGTGACTTTTTTGCTTTTGCATCTACACTCGGCTCCAATCTTTAGATTTGTCTCTTTTCTCCACACAACCTAGACACTAGGAGGCTCTGCTTACAATAGGGATCAATATCCCTATCTAGCACTTTATAATTCAATAACAAAAATTTGCAAGCTCCCTGGATGGAAGCAATGTTGGCTTTTGAAGACTTCAAAGTTGCTTCAACAAACGATCATCCCCCCTCGTCAACTTCCCTCCTTACTGGTAATATTTGGATGACCCAAGTCAACTTATACCATAAACGACTAAGTCAAATTAGTTGATCGGAACGGTTATCCATATGCAATACATCTAGGTCACTTGGATAACCCCGACCACCCCAAGCCATTAGCCCCAAGCTAGCATTTTATTCCATACACTTTATGCAACTAAGGGAATACATTATTGTCAAGCATACACATATGAGAGGAGATTGGATGCATGCCCTTAGGATCACCCTTAGTCCCCTTCAAAGTAGGATCTCATCATCTTAAAGTTGATGATAGATCACAACCTTCTATTCCACAAGAGGACTTTCCAGCTATGTTACTTATAGAAGATAAAATCAAATGAGCAGTTCATTTTCAATCTCCCTTCCATTATGAGATCAAACACTAGATTGCCTACAAAAATTTGGGTGTTAAGTTCCAACGTATGTTCACAAATACTAAATGGGGTGAGTTCAACATCACAGAGTTCGCGATTAGAGATTGACAACTCGTGAATATTATACAGGGTCAATTCTGTCACCATTCAACTTCATCAATTCCTAACTACCTTGGCCATTTGTGTACTTGGTGGTAGAATTGCCCCCCCCCCCCCCCCTTCCCTGCCTTGTTCCAAAGTTGTAATGTGTGATTTTTTGGGGATTATTCAAAGATTAGTATTCTTAAGGACAACACACCTTGTGCTCTTTTAGAAGTTTTCAGTTCAAGGCTCCAACATTTTAATCTTAGTAGGTATTCCCCATGCATCAGGTTTACGTGAAGATTTTGAAGGATGTGTGAGGGTTGATGGCAGCCATACGGGCGCACATTCAAATTTTTGAAGAGGTTTGTATTTTTAGAAACTTCATCTTTTGAGCAATAGATGATAAAATATTTGGAGACCAACTAGGGAGGTAGGCATGTAATTCAAAGTTGACCCCAAACAAAGAAATTATATTTATAGAACATGGGTGGGACTAATTGCAAATCGATTCCAAACACCAAAACTCCAAAAGTCGGAGTTGGTGATGGGACTTGCTTTCATATTGCTTGTATCCTCCTACACTACAGGTGTATGGGTGACGCATCCAGAGATTTGAACCCAGGTGGGACTACTTGCAAATCGATTCCAAACGCCAAAACTCCAAAGGTCAGTGTTGGTAATGGGACTTGCTTTCATATAGCTTGTATCCTCCTAAACTACGGGCGTATGGGTGACGCCTCCAGAGATTTGAACTTGAGTGGGACTACTTGCAAAGCGATTCCAAACACCAAAACTTTAGAGGCCGGAGTTGGTGATGGGACTTGCTTTCATATTGCTTGTATCCTCCTACACTACGGGCGTACAAGTGATGCCTCCAGAGATTTGAACATGGGTGGGACTACTTGCAAATTGATTCCAAACACCAAAACTCCAGAGGTCGAAGTTGGTGATGGGACTTGCTTTCATATTGCTTGTATCCTCCTACACTACGGGCGTATGGGTGACGCCTCCAAAGATTTGAACACGAGTAAGACTACTTGCAAATCGATTCCAAACTCCAAAACTCCAAAAGCCGAAGTTGGTGATGGGAATTGCTTTCATATTGCTTGTATCCTCCTACACTACGGGCACATGAGCGATGCCTCCAGATATTTGACCACAGGTGGGACTACTTGCAAATCGATTCCAAACACCAAAACTCCAAAACCTGGAGTTGGTGATGGGACTTGCTTTCATATTGCTTGTATCACCCTACACTACGAGCGTATGGGTGATGCCTCCAGAGATTGAACACGGGCAAGACTACTTGCAAATCGATTCGAAACACCAAAACTCTAGACGTCAAAGTTAGTGATCAGATTTCCTTTCATATTGCTTGTATCCTCCTACACTACAAACCTATGGGTGACGCCTCCAAAGATTTGAACACGGGTGGGACAAATTGGAAATGGATTCCAAACAACAAAACTCGAGAGTTCGGAGTTGGTTATGGGACTTGCTTTCATATTGCTTGTATCCTCCTACACTATGGGCGTATGGGTGACGCCTCCAGAGATTTGAACACGATGGGACTACTTGAAAATCGATTCCAAACATCAAAACCCCAGAGGCCAGAGTTGGTGATGGGACTTTCTTTCGTATTGCTTCTATCCTCCTACACTAAGTGCGTATGGGTGACGCTTCCAGAGATTTGAACACGGATGGGACTACTTGCAAATAGATTCCAAACAGCAAAACCCCAGAGGCTAGAGTTGGTGATGGGACTTGGTTTTATATTGCTTGTATCATCCTACACTACGAGCATATGGGTGACGTCTCCAGAGATTGAACAAGGGCGAGACTACTTGCAAATCGATTCCAAACACCAAAACTCTAGACGTCAAAGTTGGTGATGGGATTTCCTTTCATATTGCTTGTATCCTCCTACACTACGAGCGTATGGGTGACGCGTCCGGAGATTTGAAAACGGGTGGGACTACTTGCAAATCGATTCCAAACACCAAAATTAACTTTTATAATATTTATATTTTTTAAAGTTCTATGTTTAGAAAGTTCACCTAAATAGTGGTATAATTAATTTGTGGAAACCCCATATGGAGATGTGTCCATGGTTCAAATTATAGTTGATTTTATGGCCATAAAATTTTGGGTCTATTTTTGGCATTTTAATCTTTCACAAGGTGATCATATTTTTAGCAATGTTACAAACATCATGTCAACAAATATATCATCAAGGGTCTTGAAGGAAACTTATCAACAACATTGGGGAAAGTATCTAAAAAAATGACAAGATTTAAAAAATAAAATAAATATTCACTTGTCAATTTCTTAAACATATTAGGAAACAACAATAAAAAATAAACCCTTTTCCACTTCATACAAGAGGAAAATTGATATAGAAGATGTATAAAATCTTGTCATGAGATACATCACACATCCATATTGAAATCACCTTAAGATCTGACCCTTGAGGCTATAAATCACATCAAGAAATATAGTAAATTATGCTCTTTGCTCAAGCATTTATCCCCCAATATGGTCTCCATAACTCATGTATAGGAACTTTCTATTAGTTAACAACAATTTTTAATTATCTTCTTCACACATCAATTAAGTTCTCACATGATATGGCACACATTAATATTAGAACTTGCCCTCAACTCCAACTACTACGTTGTAGAATTACGTCAAGAAATATAACATATTGAACTCTTTCCTCGAGTGTTTATCTCCCAAGATAGACTCCATAACTAGTACAAGGATTTTATGTTACTTAACATCATTCTTGAATTATCTTCTTGATTTTCCATCAATTTCAGTTTGTGTGCTACAACCAAATCAAATTACAATTGTGTCCTCTCCATTTGACTTTTATTGATCCAAAACGCTATTTCAATAGTTCTTGACTTCTCAAAGCCCCCACAAAAATCAAAGGATTTGATCCCATTTTGCAAAATATCTTTCAATTCCCCATATGGCACACATTGATATTAGAATTTGCCCTCAAAATTACGTCAAGAAATATAACATATTGAACTCTTTCCTCAAGTGTTTATCTCCCAAGATAGATTCCATAACTAGTACAAAGATTTTATGTTACTTAACATAATTCTTGAATTATCTTCTTGATTTTTCATCAGTTTGAGTTTGTGTGCTACAACCAAATCAAATTACAATTGTGTCCTCTCCATTTGACTTTTATTGATCCAAAACGCTATTTCAATAGTTCTTGACTTCTCAAAGCCCCCACAAAAATCAAAGGATTTGATCCCATTTTGCAAAATATCTTTCAATTCCCCATGGAATCAATGAATCAATCCCCGCTCCACAATACATACATTAAGGGCATTGGAAAAAAATCAATTTCCCCTCCTCAACTCAAAGGAAGAAAAATGAATTTCTCCTTTGATCTCGATTACCTAATCTTGCTTTTCAAAACGAGTCAAAAATTCGATTTTATAGGAAACCTTTTGTGGACCCAATGATTTTTCCATTTGAGTCAAAAAAATTGAAAATATCGTGATACTTTTATTGCAAAAATCATTATCTATGCAAGCAATAATATCATCGAGCTAAGAGAAGAGAAATATATCGCAAATATTTTGGGAAAGGTGACTATATTTTGGGGGCCCAATTATGATATACAATATCAATGTTAGATTAAAAGACATTTTAAGGACTTACATTTTCAAGGACTTATATTTTAAGGACTTATATTGTTCTTTTTACTACAAGATGCAGTACATGACTTGAGAAGCTTTCTCGTGATATATGATAGATTGTGGACTACCAATTTTTCATAGGAAGAGGAGCGCCCACCTTATAGCTTGACCTTGTTGCGTTTATAAGTGTTAAACAAGGTTGTCATTGATGGCAATATGGCATTGGCCGAGATGGCAAGTATTCTTAAAATGCCTGGTTCGAGATGATGATGAGGTACATGTTGAACAAACTCTTGTTTGATAAAGATGCCATTAATGAAGATGTCAAGCCACTAATGAAGAAGCCAATCATGTGCCTTGATTGATGATCTAGACCTTAAGTGCCAATGATGTATCTAATATATTGATGTCATACATGATGGCTCTTGATGACATGGTTGGAGACTACAAACTTGTCAAGTTGTACCTTTACTGAAGTTACTATTTGTTGCAACTTCCCCTTCCCCTTCCCCTTCCCCTTCTTTTTCACTATTATAAATAGAATCCATTCTTGTGGCAAACGAAACACTTGAGCTTGCTCTAAGTCTTTCTTCTTTCTCAGTTGTGATCCCTCATGATTACCCTCAAAACCCTTCCTTTTTCCTTTCTTGGTTTCACTGACCAAACCGAGGTTCTCCTCTCCATCTCCTTGTCTGTTGACCTTATACTCCTCTAGAGCCTCTTCCTAGATGCAATCATCCGAAAGCCTCTCCCAATAGGAAAGCTTCTCTTGAGCACAGACTCCCATTGACAAACAATTCCCATAGCTTGGTGAACCCATTCAATGCCACATTAACAAGTTATGTCTCATTCACTTTCTCCTCAATGGCTACAAGCCAATCCCATTAATATATGAGCTTGTCCCTCTCCTTAAAATCATATTCTTGTTCCTATTATCACTATGATTTAGATCCACTACAACCTTAAATATCTCTCTAGTCAACTGCTTCTCTACCAAGTGTCAGATCAAATGACCCTTTACAGCGTCCATGATCACTCTCTTGGCTCTTATGTCCTTTTCAGGAGTCGCATTGAGTGTTGCATGTGTTAGTATAGAAATAAACTTTTTCAGGAGTTGCCTTGAGTGTTGCATGTGTTAGTATAGAAATAACCTTTCCTATACTTAGATCACAACTTCACTTGAGATCAATGATTGAAATTCATCTAATTCACTAATGCTGCAACTAACCTTTGCAATTCATTGTATTAACTAACTTTTACTTATCAAAAGGAATTTACTTTTAATAAGTCCTTTAATTAAAGAAATTTACTAAAGTTAACAGTCCTTTGGACGACCTCCACACCTTTAGACACTTAGACCTATACGAAAGTACTTTTCCGAAGCTACTACCATCAACAGTATGACCCATATTCATCGATTTCCATATAGTTTTCCTTCATAACCTAACTCTTATTTCGCATATTTCAATAAAATTCATTTTTACATGAATGTACCAAAGTTGATTGGGATATTTTTACTGTTCATTAATTAAACTCAAACCTAAGGTTGAAGTGCTACATTATTGGACTCTTTTATCGTTGGTTTAAAACATTATCAAGGCCTTATTCCCTAAGTTCAAAAAACAAAGAGAGAGAGAGAGAGAGAGAAACGAAAAACGACTAGGGAACATGACATTATGCACAAGAAACACAACTTGAGGGTAGCACTACCCTTTGGCACACATGTTGATTGTCATCATGTTAAATCGATTTCGTTATTTTAGCCTTGTTCAAACCCACAAGGGCCACTTCAATAAGCCATTTAGGTCATGTGATGCAGAACATGAGGGGTTGGTTGAGTCCACATAATATTTGTGGGTTAGTTACTCATGCCCTAACCACTTCAACCTCATTAAACCATTTTTTTATTATCACATCCTCAAGATATGTTATTTTAGGTGGAGCACTATGCTAGAGGGTTAACTCTCAACGTTGAATTGGTTTTGTTCACACCTTGTTTTAGCCTTAAAGAGGATATTTGACCTGGTACATTAGCACACGTACTATTTTGAGGAGATTCTTCACACATTTCTAGATTATGATGGTGTATTCATTATTATATTCCATGCACTTGTTCAATTGGCTAACTACCTTCCATTTTGGGACATGTCATTGTGCACATAATTTTTTAGTTTTCTAGGAGGGCACACTAGTTGAGGACCATTATTTCTATTATGGGCTGTAGTTATAACTTATAACTACTTGGCACACCCTAGTTGTTACTAGTTGGACACCCTTTCTCCTAAGCATTCGCCCTAGGGCTCTTGACTTTCACATCAGAGGGTATCATTTATTATTTGATAGCCAATTAAAATATTTGTAATATCACTTTAAAATGTCTGACTTGTCACTCACCATATGGATCTCATATTCTATTCTATGCACTTGTTCATTTGGCTAACTACTCTCCATTTTGAGACATTTCATTGTGAACATAATTTTTGAGTTTTCTTGGAGGGCACACTAGTTGAGAACAATTATTTTTATTATGGCATGTACTTATAACTACTTGGAACAAATTCCAGCATACTTCTCTTCAGCATGATTTTTTACTAGTTGGAGACCCGTTCTCCTAAGCATTCGCCCTAGGGATTTTGACTTTCACATAAAAGTGTACCATTTATTATTTGGTGACCAATTAAAAGAATTGTAATATCATTTTAATATGGTTAATAAACTAAATTAATTTATTAATTTAGTTTATTAACCATTCACCCTCATTTGTAGTTGTTGTTGTTGAGTGATCAGTAGCATTTCTCCTCTTACTTAGAGCATAGCTCTGGAGTATATTCCTTTTCTATGTTGTCTGATGTATTTTGGTAAAATTTTGTGGTGGACTGGAGCAACTTCTGTGCATGCAGATGATTGGTTAGAGCCATCGACTGAAATCTTCTTCCAAGTATCAATAATTAGGTCGTAACTAGGCTAGAAGCTTCTAGGGAAATAATCCTGAAATTATTATATGTCTTAGATATTTCCTTGCATATCTTGTTCTTTCAATTCACATAACAGGAAAGTTTATGACATGCTCTAGGACAGCGCATATAATCCACAAGCTTATATTAAGCCCTCCTCATAGGTTTAGAATATACTCCATTAGCCAAAAGATAAGTAGGAACTAGTTTCTCCCTCTCACATCCACTTGACTTTTAACTTTTCAACATGTTTCATTGCTGGAAATTGTATAGATTTTCATTTATACATACATCCAGATCATATTTGTTATAGAATTTGTTGATTTCAGCCGCAGTTTGGCATAAGAATTTGCCTTTCTAATTAGAAGTTACGCTAGACTATATTTATAGCTGGTTAGAAATTTTCGTTCTGAATCGTTGTTCCAAGTTTTCGGCATTCCAGCACTTAAGTCAGAAATTGTGATTTCCAGCTACCTAGGACCACAATAATAGATCATAAACTAGGTTACTTTGTTACCCTTATGTGATGGAAATTTCAAATTTCTTTTGACTGCATTCTTAATGGTTTTAGTTGGTTCTCATATTCAGAAATTTTATTTCAACACTTCCGTTTTGCCCAAAAAGTTATATTGTCAAATCAGTCACACAAAATTCTGAATTCAATTTATTTTCTGTTCTAGTTTTATTGTTGTTTCCATAATTAAATCATTTTGGAAAATCAAATTCACAGCACTGTTTAATGTCTAAAAATTGTATCCTAGAAGCATTTTTCAGCCTCAAGCATTAGGGAGTTAATTTTGAAATTCATGTTCCAAGTTTAGCAATACAAAATTATGCATTTGGCATCATTTCTCTTTGCTGCAATTTATTTCTAGAATCTGATTTTGAAGCATTCACTTCATGTTCAATTGATTTACACATTTAACTCCGTAAAATTCACATTTAAATGTGAAACAGCCTTTCACCTAAACATCACAAAGATTCAGATTTTAAACAAGTCAAGTAACCCAGATTCACATATCATAATCATTACTTGTAAATCACCTTAAGCATTACTTCAATGATTTTCCAGACAAGCACTTTTGTCCAATCAAACCTCATTGATTAACTTCAAACAATTTGGACTTCATAATCTACCTTAGGGACACCTCACTTGAGCTGGAGAGTAGCCAACCTAAAGAGTGAGAGGTATTACTGTGGTGACAGTGGGCAGCATTCCATAGTTACCCAAACTACGCCGCTGTGTTTGTGATTTTCACACATCAGGCATTCTAGATTTTGTTGTAACATGAAAGCATTAACTCTTATAGAGTCGATATTTGGAACCGAAACACTTTGAACATTAACACAACTTTTACTAGGATTCTGGAGGCCCTCTCCACCTTCTTCCAGTATCTAGACTAGAAATACAATGGTACCTTGATGAAGGAAGTTTTAGCACACACGTCATGTACTCTTAATGCAACTGCCCAGCAAGATCCCATCGAAAGTATTGCCTCTTTCTTTTCTATTGTTTGTTGAAGGCAATGAACAATGTGTTAAGGGCCATAACACTTAAGACACCAAACCAGTGAAACCTCATGGTTATTCTAGGCTCCAGCACACCCAACCACCCCCAACCCACCCTACAACAAGAAGTCAACAAACATCTATGTAACTTTTAAGGAGGTTCAATTCCATTCCCCATGGCATATCCCGCCATGACAACAGACTAACCAACTCTAGGATATTACAAAGATGGACCCACTCTAGTCAGAGTACTGCTTTGAAGGTCCGTTCTCATAGTGAGTCTCTTCTTTTGAAATTCTTCCCCCAGCCTTATATGTTAGGAATGATGGACCTCTTCAATCCAAGATTCCTCCCAAGATTATACAGTCAAGACCCCTTGACACCAAGTATTCTCTAGAAAACGTCAACGAAGAATGCATCAGCAACACTTTGTGGGGATAAGGAGCCTACCTCTTCTTCTTCACTTATTAGATATTGTTAGATCTGAGACTTTTGTGATCCATAATGTTGATATCAGTCTTTTCAGATTAATCACATCGCTAAGATTTGGTCGACGTTTCGAACCAGCTAATGTGGTTCAACCTAGCTGGTTCGAAACGTCGACCAAATCCTAGCGATGTGATTAATCCGGAAAGAGTGATATCATCATTAGAAATTAATAAATTTATCTTATCTCAACTACTACTTATTGCCATGATATTAGCAACATAGACAATGGCAAGGTGGACAACAAAGAGGGTGTGTAGTATAATGATGATGAGCACCAGTCTTTCGTGCTTGAACATATAGCTCATTTTTGTACTTTTGGCATTTTCTCTTATGGATTCATGTAACTTCGAAATTTTGGTTCATTAACAAATCAATAACAATATAGCTATTCATTGATGAATTATAGATAAGTCATAGTTCAAACCCCCCCCCCTCGCTCCTGCTCAGAATCCGCGCTCCGGGCGGGAGTGGCTCGGGAGCGCGCTCCCAATAAAAAATTTTGTGCTCCCTGCCAATTAGGGAGCGACATCAGGAGCGTCGCTCCCGAAGCGAATATTTAACGCTCGGGAGCAATCGGGGAGCGATCGCTCCCAATCGTTAAACATTCGCTCCGAGAGCAAATCGACCCCCGCCGGGAGTGATCCGGGCGGAAAAAAAGCCGCGGACGCGAAAATTTTTTCCAATTTCAAAAAAAAAAAAAAAA
>APFE030450761.1:18890-95010 GCA_000404065.3 Pinus taeda | reverse complement strand
AGATATATATATATATATATATAGAGAGAGAGAGAGAGAGAGAGATAGATAGATAGATAGATAGATCCAGGTGGTGGAGATTCTTCCAGATGGTGGAGATTCTTCCAGATGGTGATGGCGAAGAATGTGGTAGTGTTGGAGACAGATCCAGGTGGTGGAGATTCTTCCAGATCCCCCCTAAACAACTCTTCTGCCCACTTGACTCGAACTCTCTCTATACTAGGAATCACTCACTGAGTGGTTGCCCCCACTCGCCTTGGGCTTTCCTCATCATCCTACTATTTGGCCTAACTGCCAACTAGCTAAGGCTCAAACTGAGATATTGGCTGCGGCTCCATCTTGAGTAGCTTATTCTTAGGTACTCGAACCTGATCTTGCTCTAACGACTCTCTCAAAGCCCTGCTCTCCTCAACCATCACTTCTCTACTCTGTGCACTTCTTGCTTTGCTACTCATGGTTGCAACTGCCTCTACCTGAAACTTGTAGAGATTCTTCATCCTCACACCTACCTAAGTGTTGGAGGTAAGCCTTAACAATGTTGAAGATAACATCATAACCCTTGTCCTCATGAGTAGCTATTGAAACAAGATTCTGCTTCGAACCTGGAACATAGAGGACATCTCTGAGATGGAGAGGATAGCTCCCTCTAAAACCTAACAGTACCAACTCCTCTGGTGACATACATACCATCATCTCCTAGCTCAATTTGAAACTGCATGTCCTTCTCCTTCAAGTGGTCGAAATACTTCTTGTTCCAAGTCAAGTGGCGGATGCTCCTAAACCAATATACCATGTGTTGTTGTTTGTTGAGCTTGCCATGCAAGCTATCAATCAGAAATCTTTCTCGAACTGGGCAGAAAATGCATCTACCTCCACTGATGCAGCCACATAATCCTTACTAGACTCCTTCCAATTAGGAAACTTAGTGGAATAGTGTCCAAACTCATGGAAATGGAAGCACTTGATCATGCTTAGATCCTTCTTCTTCTTCTTGCACTTCTGACCAGTGTTTAAAACAGAGGGCTCGAAACCGACTTAGCCGAGTTGGTCCGAGCCAGCCTCTGATTTTGTGACCTAGCCATTGAAACGGTTCGGTCGGCCGGGCTAATACCGAGCCGGCCGAGTCCTTATCAACCCAGCCGGGTTACATACAACGACCAGTGAACCCAAAAAAAAACCTATTTTTTTTATTTTTGGGGACTCCCTAGGCTTCCCTGTCTGACTCGTGTTTCCCTGTCTGACTCTGATCCCTAGTATTGATATGCTATTCATGGTAATGTTAAATTCTTAAAGTAAAAGTGACATTCTCCTTAATCTTCATTTTTACCCTTTTACCTAAATCTTTAACATTACCATGAAATGACTCGAGATGTTTGTGATTGGTTCCAGCCTCATTGGATTTCATATGGAGAAAGTAGAATTTTAGATTTCATTCAAAATCTAGCAGACTTATCAGTTTTTCAAGATTTTAGGAATGGGGGATTGCAATGTTTCCATTGAATTTTGTCATGTCTTAGGGTATGGAACTCGTATTTAATTAAGAGCACCAATCCCTCTATGTACCTTAATGTTAGAGACATTGGTTGTTGAACTCCTCCGGGATTCGCTCCCAAACCAGGTGCTTTTGAAAATGTCACTCCCGCTCCTATTTTCACTCTCGCTCCCCGCTTTCACTCCCGCTCCCAAGTAACACTGAGCCAAATGATGTTGGCAACTCTAGCAGTAGCCAGTAGTACTGGTCACAGACTTTTGTTGTAGAGGCCATTTCTAGCCTCCTTGGTTATGTTTTTGTTTTGATCTCTATATCATCATCGTGTATGTACTATGTATTGGACAATGCACTGGGTGCCATTTTGATATAATGGATATATTCATGAGCCTACTTTGATCATATGTTCTCTTCTATCTATATTCTAACGTTGTATGTTTGGAAACATGAATGAAAATCTTTAAAATTGTGTTTTTATAAAAAAATAAATATTTAATGTATTTTTTACAACGACCGAGTCATTGAAATCGAGCCGGCCGAGTCGATACAAAGTCAAAGTCGACCCTCAACCGAGTCGGAGACAGAGTTGGAGTTTTAAAACATTTCTTCTGACTAGTCCCAGACTCTCCTTGGCCCTTCATTCCCTTGGCTCTACCTTTGCTTGTCAAGGCAAAGTTATCATCATCCTTTGTTGGAGTTTCTCTACTAGCTCTTGTTCCTCTTTGGATTTCTTCTTGAACACAGTCACTCCATAACCTTTCCCAACTAGGAATATTCTCTCTGCCACTTACTACACGCTGGAAACAATACCAAGACTTATGGAGTCCTAGAAGCGCAAGGCTCACAAGGTCTTTTTCTGCAATTGTCTTGCCCATGCCACCTAGCTCATCTCTATCCTGAGTGAACTTTGAAATATCTGTGATGATGGGCTCTCCTTTGCTCACTCAGATACTTCTTAGCTTCTCCTTGAGAGCAAGCTTTCTGGCATCACTGGAGCCCTAATATAGATCTAAGACGGCTTTAAACATCTCATATGTTGTCTTCATATCTTGAAGATGAGGAATAATATTGTCTTTGATCCCATCAAGAATGATCCTCCTCGCGTTGGTGTCATTCTTGTTATGTTGGGCCAATTATTGAGCATCTGTAGGTGGCACTATTTGATACTTCACAAACTCTAGCATCCCATTATCTTCCAACACCATTGATATTCATTCCTTTCATGCACAGAAATTCGAGGCTCCCTCTAAACTGTGATCTAACCTTAGTCCTAGGAATGCGATACTGCTATCCAAAGAATTTCTCTACTCTGCTCTTCAAACTCTAGCGCAAGCCTTCTACTTGATGTGCTTTGTCCATTAGCTAGTCAACCTAGTGTTGGTTTTTATATTGATCTATGATCTGAAGCCAAGTTAAATTTCCACGAAACCCTGCAACTACTTAGATGAATAACTGAAAACTTAAACTAGTTAACTTTCACCAAGATAGAAAGTTTCTTAACAACTTAGAAGCAGTAGAGTAAAAACATAAAGATAAAAACACGCACAAATTGACACACTTATGTTTCTTAGGAAACACAACAAGGAAAACCTACTTGCTTGATGTGGCTATTTTCTTGATTGATCTTGGAGCAATTGAATCTATTACAAAGCAATTTGTCTCTCTTGCGAAAATGTTTTTCTTCTCACACAAATCTCATCTTATACAATTGATCTTGGTTGCCTTGTTCACTACTTAATCTTGGTTTCTACACACCTTTCTTCCTTTGTTTCCTCCTTGACTTGCTTTGCAAACCCTGTTGACTTGCTTCAATAACGCTCCTCCTTCCTTGCAAAGGTGGTCTCTTTCTTAGTTGTGTTGATCTCCTATTTCCTAACGCACTCCAAGCCCTATTTCTCAGCACACTTGAGCTCCTATTTTTTAGGAACCCAACGCCTCATTCCAAGGGCATCTTCAATGATCAGAGAAATGATGGGTACAATGGCAAAGGAAAAGGGAATGCAAGTCATCAAGGAAATGGCCCTCTCTTAAGAAAGCAAGGATCTCCAGATATGAAGAATCTAATGTTGTTTCACATAAGCAAGAGGAGATCAACCCTCTTCGCTACCTCTCCTCTAAACACTTCGAAAAAGTGGTATATTGATAGTGGTGCTTCAAGGCACTTCATCGAATACAAGGAAGCTCTCTCTAATTTGATAGAGGAGACAATCGTGGAGATTATTCTTGGAGACAATGCCACCTATCCCGGAAAGGGTGTAGGGAATGCTACCCTTCAATTGAATGAGAGTCGCACAATTCATTTACAAGAAGTTCTTTATGTACCTGAACTCAAGAAGAACCTGGTGTCCATTTCAGCAATGGAAGTCAAAGGTTTCAAGGCGACATTCATCGATGGAAAGGTGTGTTTGAAAATGGAATTTTCAAGATGCTTTTACTCATGGGTTCAGGGTTAGCAATTTGTA
Source organism: Pinus taeda (assembly GCA_000404065.3). Lineage (NCBI taxonomy): Eukaryota > Viridiplantae > Streptophyta > Pinopsida > Pinales > Pinaceae > Pinus > Pinus taeda. Next base: position 91,059 of record APFE030450761.1, on the reverse strand, counting down.
TCAAGTTGCAAGAAGTCCATTAGGGACCATGTTGTGTGACACATCTCCTCAATGGCACCGGAGGTCTGCTCATCTTCATTGTAAGACCCTACCTGATGTAAGACAGATGGTGACAGGGAGGTCTAAATTCAAGAAGAGCATGAAGGTACATGCCCGAGATGTACCAAAGGAAATCTTACAAAGGGGACCATTCCCCTCATGTAATAGCAAGACCTCAAATGTGGAACAACACAAGGGGTTTTGAGATTCATGATCGGGAATCTCATGTATGCAGGTGAAGGAAAGCTCTCTATGATTTAAAGCAAGCACGACGAGCTTGGTATGAGAGGATTGACACCTATCTGATGAAGTTGGGATTCACTAGGAGTGAAGCCAATCCAAACCATTGCTTTAAGGTTGTCGATGATAGACCTCTCATACTAGTACCTTATGTGGAAGATCTCTTTCTAGTAGGTACAGACCCTCTCATTTACAAAAGTAAGAGGGAGTTCGATTCTGGATTTGGAATGGTGAACTGCAAGCCCGTGACTACCTCCATGAAGCCTAACTTTAAGAAGTTATGCAGTAGTGATGTTGGCCCTGATTTGGGAGATGCCTCTGAGTTTCATAAACTCATACTAGCATTGATGTTCTTGGTGAACTCCCATCCGAATATATGTTTTGCAGTTAGCATGTTGAGCTCATATATGGTTGAGCCTCACTGGACTGGTGCCATGAATCATTTGAAATATCTTTAGGGCACAATCTCTCATGGATTGAGATACACTGCCAGAAATGTGAAGTTGCATGATTATTGCGATGTTGATTAGGCAGGCAGTGTGGAGAATCGCAAGATCACTTCTAGGTGTTGGTTCTCTTTGGGTTCTGCTTTGATATCATGGATGAGCAGGAAGCAGAAGTCGGTTGCTTTGACCACCGCTGAGGCTGAATACATAGTTACAAGTATGACCTCGTGTAAAGTTGCCTGGTTGAGGAAGCTCTTCAGTGAGTTGTTTGGACACGTGTTGGATACCATTGTGATCTCCTGTGACAACCAGAGGGGGATTCAATTGTTGAGAAATCTCGTGTTCTATGATCACTCCAAGCATGTAGACATCAAGTAGCACTTTATCTGGGATATGGTACATCGAGAAGCAATAAGGCTCCATCGCATTGGGACTGATGTGCAGGTCGCTGATATTCTGTCGAAGCCCCTGGGAAAGGTCAAATTCTTGACTTTCCGAGAACAACTAGGAGTCATGGAGAGACTCTCCTAAGGGTCATGTATGAAATGGACATTGAGCTCTAGGAGCTTCGAGGGGCTTGGGGGTACATCTTGGAGCGATGGGCAACCATAGGGTGAGTGCTTCAACCTTCCCCTAGTGGTTTGCTATGTAAGCAGGATGAGTGGTTCATCCTTCTCCTGCTGAGACACAGTCATAGGATGAGTGGTTCAGCCTTCCCCTAGTGATTTCTTGTGTACAGGGTGAGTGGTTTAGCCTTCCACTGGGATACCCCTAGCGACATTTAGGCAAGACGAGTGGTTCATCCTTCTCCTGCTGAGACGTCCTACCCATGGAATCTAGGACTCATGGGAAGTACCTCTCATCTAACCAATGAGTAGGGAATGAGGATAGGGACCATAGTAGTACCGATGGACGCATCGTGTTACTACCGTACTCCCTATGCTAGGATGATATTGATCTGGGATCATTTGGAACTCACTTCGGATCAGTAAGAGTGATATAACTCTCTCTTTTGGAGCTAATTTCGGATTAGTAAGAGTCGTATGATATACTCTATTTATTTAGATCTGATTCTGGATCAGTAAGAGTGGTAGGACACACTCCCTTTATTGGAAGAGTGGTATGAAACACTCTCTTTTATATGGGACTGACTTCGGATCAGTAGAGGATGGTATGATACATTCTCGATCACTTCTTCTTCTTCATAGTTCAGCAGAGCAGAGCAGAGCAATGCAGGGCACTGATAGAAGAGATAGTACCGTCTGGCAAATGGAGTAGCAGATGGAGTTCTCCCTAGTTAGGAGGGAGTGTTAAAATTGGCAACTGGGGCCAAACTCCATGTGGGTCTTTTTATTTATGGCAGCTGATATTTTTTTTGCATTCATCTCGTCGAGAGGTGTAGGATTGATCTAAAGATCGTCTGATTCCGACATGTATTCATGGAGATATGAATTTATTTGTGTTATGCGACAATTCGTCGAGGTCGGCCAGCAACCAAATTGCCGCCATCTATCCTCAACGTTTTACTATAAAAAGAGGTGGCTTGCAAGTCATTGGGCACTCACCTCTTGTGATCTCTTCCTCTCCACTTGTTTGGGTTTTAGTGGAAGGAAGACTCCCTAAGAGAATATGCAGCCCTAGAAGGTTTTCCCTAGCCCTAGACGCTGTCTAAAAAGATCTATACGCTGTCCTCATCTACATTCATCGAGGTTGATTGCTACATTAGATGAATCTTCGCTGCCCAAAAGGAGGCTCTCATAACGCAGCAAGGAAAGGCTTCAATGCTGGAATGGAGAAGCCCTAACACTTCCCTAATAAAGAACCTAACACTATCATGAAAGTGAACCTAACACTATCATGGAAGAAGGTTTAACGCAGGCCCTAACTGCTGGCCTTATTCCACTCTAATTCGCTGGAAAGAAGAGGTCTCTTCCGCAAGTCAAATGAGGGTTCTATACAGCTAGAGGCGGATCCCTTCACGCTGTCCTAATGGAGACCTTTATACGCAGCAAGATATATGCTGCCAATGGATGCTCCAAACGGAGCCCTAGCTGTAGTCTCTCACACAGTTAGACGCAGTCCTAATGAGAGGATATACCCTAGCCACAGATATTAATGAGAGCTCTTCACTGTCAATGAAGGAGCTCTACGAACATTGTCCTAATGGAGGATGATCATCACATTGACCCGGAGGCTCCTATGCAGTCATAGGAGAAGCTTTATCACAGATATGGAGATGACCTAGGAGAAGTCACAAACTCGGATGTATGGAACAAGTCTGGATGCATAGTGCAGCATGATAGTGGTGCAGCATAGTGGAGCATAACAGTGGTGCAGAATAGTGATGAATGGTGCAGTATAGTGCAGCATGACAGTGGTGCAGCATAATGATGATGAATGGTGCAGCATAGTGCAGCATGACAGTGTTGCCGCACAGTGATGATGAATGGTGCAGCATAATCATGATGAAGTGCAGCATAATGGGTGCAGCACAGTGATGATGAATGGTGCAGCATAATCATGATGAAGTGCAGCATAATGGGTGCAGCACAGTGATGATTGTATGCAGTATGATGAGTGCAGCATAGTGTAATGAAGTGCAGCACAGTGATGGGTGCAACTCGGTGATGAGAACAGCTCAGTGATGGGTGCAACACTGTGATGGGTGCATCATGGTGATGGAATCACCTTGAAGGATCAGTTCAAGCAGTATGCCTTCACCTGAGTTCAGATCAGCTACCTCATGTGTCATCTTCTTAGTGAAGATCTCTGCTCTTTTTTGTCAAGTCAAAATGTTGACTTCTGATGTATATGTACTATCTTTCTCTCTCTGCTGAACTATTGAAGAACATAAGAATTGATCAAGGGGGTTTCCCCACATTGGGGTTTGTCCCTAGCTGGCGCTACATCGTGTCCTCTTGTCTTGCCTTGTTTTCTGCAATTTATGTTTATGTTCTATCTGCATTTTACTATCATGTTAAAAGTGATTAATAATCTGGAATTGATCTTGAGCTAATATGGAAAATTGAAGTAAATTGAAGTAAATTTTCTCTCAGCGTAGAACATACCTAAAATTAACACAGATTAACAACTCTCTAAAATAACACAGTAATTTAGATGCAAAATTTTGAAATAAATTAAAGCCCAACGACACAAGCAAAATGAACAATTCTCCAAAGCACCAATTAGACATCTAACCTGCAAGGCAATATTCAAACAAGCAATCCTTGTGACTGGCCGCTGCAAAATTAAGCTCCATACAGCACCAAGACCCTGCGTAACACGATCACCACTAGCCACTTCTCTACTGTGGTGATCAGCTGTGTCAGGATGACACGAGGCTTCTAATAGTTTCAAAGCTGACTCTGGTAGAAAGGGAGCTTCTCCAAGCAACCTGCTCAAAGATTTATCGGAAGCTGGAAGAGAATCTCGCAAAGCTTGAGCCTGCAACGTCCAAATACAGATTATTAATGCAAACAAGAGTTCCTATGCAAAATAGCAAAAACTATCATGAATTAAGTCCATTAATTGAAATTAATGCAGCCAGTGACAAAGGCTAAAAATCATCATTAAGTCCACAAAGAAAAATGCCATGAACGATAATAAGAACAGGAGATGAAAAGTAAAGCATACCACAGATAGAAGAAATTTTTCATAGATTGAAGACACAACTGCAGATGCATCGTGTTCCTTTGGTAGAGATACAATTTGAGCATATAAATGGTATAGCACGTGCAAAGTGAGGTCATGTCCCTGCAGGTTTACAACAAGAGTGACTGTAACAACACCACAGTTGCAAGAATTTAAATTTAGAAGTAATTTAGAAGTAAAACAGTAGGGGTTTTATCAAGCATATATATAAACCCCTCTTTAACTAGTATGTTTTGACTTCAGCACAAAACATAGCATAATTAAATGATCCCATATTAAAACCTAGCACAATCCGCTGAGAATTATAACTGGACTCTGAAGGCAGCAATATTTGCAACACTGGAGAAACAAATGCAGAATTGCAGATGACTTCATGTTGGCCCAAACCATCATCAGTACAATTTATATTCATAAACTAGTTTTAAAATATCAGCAGAGAAAATCACTACCATCCAAAGCCATGTTTCTGCCACTTTCCAAGGATGCCTAAACTCTGGGAAAGAAGTTTAGAACTGAAATCGGAAATTTACAATAAAGCTGAGAATTGCGAGACTATCCCGAGATATCTGGTAAATGAATGAAAAAAGACAAGCAAACTAAATGAGATAGTATGCCCATTTGGGACAGCAGTAATTTGGAGTATGCAATGCCATAATGTGCATATGTACAGAAAGTATATTTAATTGTGGGTATTGCTGTCACATATTACTACAATGAGCCTAAAAGGAAAAAAGCATTATTTTCTGCACCTCTATCATGCCTAACAATAGTTTGAATTTTGCATAGCACCTTAGAAAATGATTTGTGATTAATCTCTCTTATATGCAAACTAAAGCATGAGCCTTCTTCGGTGCAAGCCAACACATTATAGTTGCTCACTGAAATACATGTTCAAATAAAACATAAAAGTATCTATTTCACTTTATTCACATAAATACTGATCCTCAGACTCCTACAGTTATCTGGTTACTCCATGTTTATTGTGTTTCACATTGCCTGAATCGTGATATCCCATGCATAGTTGTCTGAACCTAGGTGTTTTACCGTAGGCACGCAAACATGGCTAGGTGAAAGCCCTGGGCGATTTTGGTATTATATAAACCCCTGTAAATGGCTTCTAAGCCAAAGATCTCCAGCTTGTAGGGGTCTAGACCTTAGGATCTTTAAGAATCAAAAATATGAAAAACTTGCTAAGAACTCTTAAGTCTCACAAAGTGGATCCCTCAATGCCAGCTCAATGTTTCCAATATATTTACAGTTATTATGGAGCTCTTTACATCCAATTCACTATATTTCCAGCTTCAGTAATTTTTCTGGGTACTCTAATTTTGCTTAAATGTTATTATTTTTGGGCATTAATCTAGCATCTTTCTTGATTGCCTCTTTAAGTTTTCCCAAAATAAATAACCCCACAAAAGACACTTATTCTAGAACATTTTATTTGATGCTTCAAAGATTGGTCTCTAGGCAACTGTGCCTTCAAAAATTAATTCCCGACAGGAGGAATTTTCAATGTAATACTTTAACTTGGTAAACAGGAAGTAAATCAAAATGACTTAAAACAACTCATATTCGATACACCATAAGATCATATCAACTGTATGGAAATCATCATACCTTATTACTTTGATAATCTGCCACTATATGCTTCTGCAGGACCATCACAGCATCATTACCTGCATCACACTGACGTAAACACAGAACATGAATTTATAATTCACTGTTACACTTGATGCTCCCAATTCCCCTGTTTCTTAAAAATATAAAAACACAAAACAAGGTCAAACAGAAAAATCAATTCTGTTTAAAACATGTCTCAGTAGCATGCAAAGCTTGTTATTCCTTCCAGTTTCATATATGTAATAGTTTATTAGCATACTTAACCAGACATGTGTTAGATTTTGTGCAAATGGACTCATGTGTACACACACAAAACAGATCTGGTAACAGTCAAGTTAACTAATTAACTGAAACAAACTGATGTGCCTAACCAAAAAAAATCCACAGCAGAACTCATAAAAGCAGCAATCGGATCATGCACAGTAAACATATTACACACAAGTTCTGCCCAATCAACAGTTATTCATTAAATTCTCCTCAGAACCTACTCGGACTCCCTTATTGGGATAATGGTCCTCGAGGAAATTAGATAGACAATAATTACCCTGGATCTGCTCCAGCGGATGAAGCCCTAGATCCGTCAGCCAAATTATCGATATTGAAATATGATATTTCTCCTAAATCATAAGATCCAATAGAATGATGGGGGATGCAGGAGCTGGGCGGGTGTTGTACAACCCAGGTGGAAAACTAGAAACAAGGTATACGTGGGGATTTGGAAATGCTTCAAATAATCAAGCTGAAGCCTTATCTCCCTAGCAAGGATTGAATATTGCTATCTCCAAATTCCTGTGGCAAATAAGTATAGTTGGAGATTCAATGATCGTTATTCGAAGGTACTCCAAGATCAGGCATCAAAAAGATTAAGAACTATCCCCTACTCTCCAGAGCATAGTGATTCTCTCTAGAACAAGGGTTATTGATAATAGATCAAATGCACCCCCAAATATGCCATGTCCCATGATCAAAGACATACAAATCATGACCTCAGTCCAGGATTGGAATAATCTGTGTATTAATGCTGTCAGACCATTATCTCCCATCACTCGTTTCAAGGTATGGCAAGACTCTCCCGGGAGTCGAGGCAGGCAGCTGGGATATGACATTTCCAGAAGGAGGCAGGAAGGATCAAACGTCATGATGCTGGACAAGTGGAGAAGGAAGGAAATGCTCTTAATTGTTGAAACAAATGAATGGAAGGATAGTACACCTCTTCAGTTGTGTTGATCATTTACAAAACGAACTTGGCACAACTAACTCAGCGTATTCAGCGAATTCATATTTATTATTATTAAATGATAGAAGGTGATTACAATTTGTGGGAGGCCCCTGGCTTTATACTGCCTTGGGTGGCTCTTGGTGAATGGGCATGATCTTTGATCGTGCCCTTTGCCTAATAACTACTAATTAATAAATTTTTTATATAACATTGCCTTCCTCCCAAAAAATGCTTTGTCCTCAAAGCATACGTAACGACAGATGTCGTTGACGAAATGCTTCAGTCTCCCAAGAAACTTCTTCTTCTGGTAAGTCCTTCCACTTGACTACACAAGATCGAAGCTTCGTTTCCCTCAATAAAGTCCATTGATATTTCTTCCCATTTCTGATTCGAATTGTTTAAGGGGTGAAGCAATCCAGGTGTCGTAATATTTTCACTTTTATTTCTTTGACATTTGTCACATTCTGCTACATATTTCTAAATATCGCGACTCATCCCCTTCCAAAAGAATGATTGACGTGCATTATAGTAAGTTTTAAAGAATCCTACATGTCCAAGGTATGCCTTTGACTTTGGTATTGTATGTTGATGATTTATTTTTGGTCGGTTGTGAACCTCTTATTTTCCAGTGTAAGAGGGAATCTGCTTCTGAATTTGAAATGAAATATCTTGATTTGATGTGCTATTTTCTGGGCCTTTCTCTAGGAAAATACATTGTCATTCTACTAGAAAGGTTAGGCATGATTGAATGTAAGTCCATGAATAGTCCAACGGAAATGAATTTCAAGAAGCTTTTTGGTAAAGCTACAGGTCCTGATTTGGCTAATCCTTCTGAGTACCATCAATTGATTGGGGCACTGATGTTCTTAGTGAATACTAGACCAGATCTATGCTTTGCAGTGTGTTGTCGCACAAAATGTCCAAGCACCGCGATAGCGCTCAGAGTAAGGGTTCACTCTAATCCTTATTCCGTTTAGGCTCTCTCTTAGACAAACCAAGGCGGGTAGTCCCAAGGGTGAATGAATGAGGATAGCCTATGGAACACAAGCTCTAGGAGACTTAAAGATGAACAACTTGAAGAATGTAAAACAAGTCCTAGTTAACTAAAATGGATAGATCTAACAATTAAGACAAATAAGACAACCACAAGATAGAAATGGTTTTTAGACCAGTGCCTTAGATGCTCAGTTAACCATGAACCTACTTGAAGGAACAAAATTCAAGTTATTCAGAAAAAAATTAGAGATGTGATAGAAACGACGATCAAAACCTTAACATGCAAAATATTCTAGCAATTAAATTCAGAAAGATCTAAATACCATGAAATTCAAATGCTAAGCAATTCGCAATCCGAGAATTAAATGATTTTTATTTAATGACCCAGATCTAGAAAAATTGTTAATTTTCCTATAATAAATCTTTAGATATGACTTTAAGCGTGTTTGCCAATAGAGAAATTAATACCACCAAATTTCCTTTCAAATTTTTGAAGTCCAAAAACCCTTAACACAAATAAAAACTCAAGAATGAATGTTAGTTCAAAAATTTGATTATTCCTTAGGGAATTTTTAATGCATTGAGTTTTATTGAGAAAAAATAATGTGGTAAATAGTCAATTAAATTTTTCAATGTGACAAAAGTAAAAATAAAAAGGGTTAATAAATTAAATTTTTAATGGGCCATAGACCACAAAAAAATTAAATGTGAAAGCGTAAGTCCTCTTTTGATTTAATTCTTTTAGAAATTTTAATGTCGCATGAAAAGTAAAAAAATAAAATATTTTTTTAGTTTTTAAAAAACAAAATCAAAATAACGAAAGAAAAAAATGAAATGTAAACAAATCAAATCGAAAACCAACCAAATAAAAAAAAATCGAATTGTTAATAAAACTAAAACCTAACCTAAATGAAAACACGAAATATAATATAAAATAAAGAAAAGGAAAACGAAAATTTGTTTGTTTGCAGGTCTAGCGGCAGTGTATGGAGTCGAGGAGCGATGGAGCTTGTGGATCGATGGAGGATGGCAACAAGGGGATAGATGCAACAGAAGGGCGAGGAGCTTGAGGGAAGGCAGATATCGGGAGCAATGAGGAAGGAGTCGATTTAAGGGACGTGGATTTAATGGAGGTTGAGAGAAGCCACATACAAAGGCAGCGGACAGGGAGCAGTGATTGCAAGAGTGAGGGAGCTCGAGGGAATGACATGAGGCAGCAGAAGGGTTTGAGGGTGCGGGGATGCTACAGGGAGATGATGGCAGCAATGGTAGTGCATAGAAGGAGGGATTTGCAGCGATGGAGAACGAAGGAGGCAGCGAAAATTGCAGCAGACAAAGCTCAGATTTCAAGAAGAAAGGAAACTGCGAGAAAAGAGAAAACTGCGGGCAACAAAGAAAAGAGAGGCTTCAAAATTTTCTCCCAAAAAGACCTAAGATTTGAATTTAAAACCCTTGGAGAATAATGTTAGTAAACCCAAGAAGTCCAGATCTTACCCTCCAAGGCCTAGATCTGGCTTCTATTTCAATTTTCCGCTCAAATTTGCAGTTGCACAACGAAAAGAAAACATCGAGACGATATATACAATGATAAAATCAGAAAGAAAGAAAAAAAACCCCAAAAACCCAATTACATAACTACAATAATTACAAACTAAATGCTCTAATTAGCCAAATCTATCATTATGTTGCACAGAAATTGAAAATTTTTAAATTTTTTATGGAGGTGCTAGCTCGAAACCCTCATGCATCACAAAACGAAAATGTTATGATAAGCCCAAAGCTTATTTAGTTGGACTCTTCAAGAAATATAAATCGGGAGTTGGTTGGTCCAACTGAAGATTATCCCCTAACGTCAGATAATATATCTCAAAATTTCCATGCAAAACTCGATCCAACCATTAAAAATAGAACATGAAAATAATAATTAAATTTAGACAAATAGACATACCTGCTATTACGTTCAAAATTAAAATTATTATTCAAATTTCAAGCAAACTGAACAAGATACCTGTGCTCAAATCACTATTTAGAAGTTATCATCAATGGCTTTAGAAAAAAAATTATGCATGAAATAAAACATCATACAATATTCCCATGAAGGGTAACACTAGTAGAAATTAACCCCAAAGTCTTTCTTTATTATCCAAAGAAAGATTACACCAAAGCTTCTTGTTAAGCACAAGACTCAGAGATTAGATGGATCGATTGACAAATGACATCCTATTTAAAGATAAATCCTCCAACGGCTAGTTCGAGTGATGGTCATCAAAGTAAACTCGACAATTGATGAAGATCAAACTTTCTTTTAATCTCATCCGTCGAAATATTTATATTTTGAGGAAATTAGAATTTTTCATTTAGATGCACTTTAATTAACTCGAAAATAAAAATTTTGAGTTAATTTACCCAAAATGTTGACTTTGACTTTAACTCCCAGGGATCAAAGTTTTAAAATTTATCAAAATAATTAATTTATCTTAGTCCCGGGACCGCTTAAAATTTAATTTTTTAGGACCGGCGAATTTTGACTTTGGAAAATTTAAATTTATCTAGGACATAGAATTAATTAAATTTCTGGCTTAAGAATTTAATTAATTTTGGGCCAAAAAATTTAATTAATTAACCTACGAGGGGATAAATTATTTTTCCAACCCTCAAATGTTTAGCCATGGTTTTCTAATTATGAGGGACCATGCACTAGACATTTTACATCATGATTTACATATTTTTTATATCGCAAGGAGGAAAACCCATTTGCAATAGACCCTCACAGACTACCCAGTTCTGCAACACATATAATCCAACAGACCAAGCGATTTGTAATAAAATAATCTAACCAAATAATTAGAGTTATTCCCGAATCACTTTTACATAGACTCGATCTAGAACACTAGGACTTGCCTAAGATCCTAGCGACAAAACGCATTCTAGGTTTGGGGTAAGACTGGAGGGAAAAAATCTTTTGATAATCCGAAAATGAATCGATGAGACAAAAAACCTCCTAAAATGGAGATCGTCACTAGAAAGGTAGGTTTACCTAGGTCGCTACATACATGAAACAGGTCTGCTGAGATTATTTACATTATACACATGCAAAATGGGTTTACATAACATCTTGGAAGTCAGGTTGATGATGATAGCTGAATGGCATGGACGCATCGATCAAGCACTATCCCTTTCGGCGAAAAAAGGAGGTGTACTGCTATGGGTCGTTGCAACGTAGTGGTCACCACAATTAATACTCTAACTCAATACATGATTAAGCATGCTCATGCACACTGGATTTCTGCAAAGCCTGTGTTGAGTTACATGCATGGGACAATCCATCTTAGATTGAGATATACTGCCAAAGATGTAACGCTACATGGATACTCTAATGTTGATTGGGTTGGTAACTCTACTAACAGAAAAAGCACGTCAGGGTGTTGCTTCAACTTAAGGATTTGCCATGGTATCTTGGATGAGCAGAAAGCAAAATTTTGTTGCCGTTAGCAAGGCTAAAGCATAATACATTGTTGCTAGTATGGCTAGCTGTGAGGTAGTATGGCTAAGGAACCTCTTTGGAGAATTATTTGAGCAAGTATTGGGTACTACAATAATTTACAATGACAACAAGAGTGGGATTCGACTTGCTAAAAATCATGTGTTCCATGACAAGTCCAAACACATTGAGATCAAATATCACTATATACGGGATATGGTGCAAAGAGGAGTAGTAAGGCTTCATCATATATCAACTGATGACCAGATCACTGACATTCTTACCAAGTCTTTGCCGAAAGGAAAGTTCTTGGTTTTCAGAGAGTAGCTTGGATTGACAAATGTGAGCCTTCCTAGAGAGGGTGGTCACGGATGATAAGCCTTAGATGTGTGAGATCCTTGTCATGTGTCGATAAGTGGATACCCCCAACCATAGATGAGCCTTGGATGTGAGAGATCCTTGTCATGTGTTGACAAGTGGATCCCCCGAAGCAATGATGTGCCTTGTGTGAACATTCCTAGATCTAACAATTTCTGGAATCCTACTGCAACCAGCTGAATCTACTTCAACCATATTGTAAATTACATTACAAGCTTATTTCAAATTTCTCCTTGAAATATTGAAGTAAATTACTGAAGCAGCCTACACCAAATTAAATATGATTCTGAAATGTAGAAATTGAGCAAGGAAAATAGAAACACATAGAACACAGTTATTTTTGTACAAAAGTCCCCGGAAAAACCCAATGCGGAAAAACCAGTGTAGCAGCTTTGAGGGTTTTATTATTATGCAAGAGAAAATCTATGTACAATTCTTGGATGCTCAACTAGCAATCTGATACAGAGAGACTACCAAACAAAATACTAGTAAAATGATTTCACCCTGTCACTAGAGAATCAATCACTAATCCTTTTGCATTGGAGGCTCTACGTCACCCTCTGTGTGGCTTCTGTGCAGAACTACGTCACTCCCGATAGTTTCTACGTCACCCTTCCTGGGTATTACAATGCCCCTCTTATGGATCCTCTGCTAACTGAGAAAAATCGAACTTCTGCCTCCCGCATTCACACCCCGGCTCCCAACAACTGAAACTTGAACTTCCCTCAATAGGAAACTCGACTTCCCCTCAAGGTCTGTGTTGCCTCTGCATCAACACTACGTGGGTCAATGTCAGCCTCCCTTTGGACATCCTTCTGTTCTTCCTCTACCTCGTACTCTCCGAAAATTCCTTCTTTCGGATTCTCACTGCCTCTCTGCTGCAAGAAATCTCCTCAATCGATTTTCTTCCTGAGAACTTCTCACTTCAGAAAAATCGATTTCATTGATATCTCAGTGTGCCTTCCAAATGACCCTCAACCAAATCCTCTACTAGCTGAGAAAAATCGAACTTCTGCCTCCTGCACTCACACCATGGCTCCCGACAACTGAAACTTGACTCCCCTCAACAGGAAACTCGACTTCCCCTCAAGGTCTGCGTTGCCTCTGCGTCAACACTGTGTGGGCGAGTGTCAACCTTCCTTTGGACGTCTTTCTGTTCTCCCTATGCCTCGTACTCTCCAAAAATTTCTTCTTTCGGATTCTCATTGCCCCTCTGCTACAAGAAATCTCCTCAATCGATTTTCTTCCTGAGATCTTCTCACTTCAAAAAAATCGATTTCCTTGATCTCTTAGTGTGCCTTCCAAATGACCCTCAAGCCCCTTCTTATATATTTCTGTTGGACAACCAACGGCCTAGATTAAATCATAATCAAAGGCTCAGATCATTTTGGCTTGATCTGTGCCTTTTTCTAGAAGTTTCACCCATGATTAGATTAATACCCATTAATATTTTAATTTTCCTAAGTTTTGACTTAGGAACCCCATTAAAAATATTTATTATTTTAATAAAATTACTTCGAAGTGGAATTTCACAAAACACTTTCTGAGTTCTTTGTAATGCATGTGCCCAAACCTCCCTGCAAAATTTGAGGCCTAGAGCACATACGATGCTACCCTAAATCAACACTCCCGGAATGTGCTCTAGCAATACACTGCTCTGACTCTGAAGCATCGTCCTTTGCATTGTTGATGTTTGACATGTTGTCCACCAACTACTGCGTTGTTGCTGCTACTGTACTGCTGCCTTTGACACTGCAACTGCCAATGCTACATCTGTACTGCATCTCCCTCTCAAATGTTGCATTTGCTATGCTGCTAGCACTGCCACTGCTAACACAGCATCTGTACTGCAACTCAATTGCTGAGAGAAGCAACTGAAAACGCCCAAAACTGGACAAGTATCCAGTGGATACACTCGGTGCCGAAACCCTGACTGTTGCTAGTCCCACGTTGTCTTCTGAAGCCACTGCGCTGTTGAAGCTCTACACTGTGCCTCCATGCACTGTTGCTTCTCTGCTCTGCGCTGCTCACATTCTGGCGCTACTAACTACTGCTTCTGTCAAATCAACACTCCCTAGCACCAACTGAAAAGATGGTCAGGGTATTTTTAACGAATTTGTCTTTCAAGCCTTCTATCTTCTAAGCTTTATTAGAATGGAATTTGAAGATTGCTCTCATGATCATGCAATCAGCAATGCAACAACAACCAGACAATCTGAGATTGATGATGAAAAGCAGTTAGTTGCAGATGTTATATAGTGAGGTGACATCATTTTGAGCGAGGTGGTAGTATCAGTAATGGTGCAAGCACACTTCAGTAAGAATCTTCTCTACAAGGATTTAGTGTAGACTCTGATTTGTTGAAGAATCTCTTTTCATTTGTAGAGGAGGTATTACCGTATTATTGTTTTCCTCAGTATGCTTCAATAACAAAATTTGTCACATTTTATTGTCCTGTATTTGAAAAGGAGCCCAAAAAGTTGTCACACGCAGGCAACTAAACACCCTTGTTTCCTACATCTTGAACTACACTCTAACAAAATTGAATCTGATGGGCTAATATCTGATCAGCTTATTGTAACTTATTAAACAATTAAACTTTTTTTGCAAAAGGACGTGACTCTCTATACCTAGCTCAAACCACATTAGAAAAATTCATGTTGGTTGTATGCAGAGTATAAATATTTCAAATCACAAGAATCCAATGTGAAAAGGCAAAAATGAAAAATCATGCACACAAATCAACTCAATTAATATGAAAAGGCTGTTGCACAGGAAACATTTCCAAGGATTCCATATTTGAATGGAAATATGTCTGAACACTATTTCGGGAAAGATATTTTTGTCAAAATTTATATATTCATCTGTTGTAAGTGTTTTGTGTATCCTATCAAAGCCTTATCTTGTCTCCACAGAAAATAACAACTTTTTGACACTCGTGAATTATAATTTATAGCATTTAACCTTGCACAGTTTCTCAATCACCTGAGAAATTTAATATAAAACAGTAGTGGGGGAAATGATGTCTTGACTTGATAAAAAACCACCTTTATAAAGAAGCTTTTCAAAGTTCAGAATACAATCATTAAAGCCAAACATTGATGACAAGGCAAAGTCAGGTTCCAGTATCTCTAAAGCAGTTCATACAGACTATTGATAAAAACCTTTAAGAACCTATACCTGAGCAATCAATCGTGCAAGCAGTGAACATCGCAAGTCCCTGCCCCCTGCACCATCAGCTTGCCTGTAGGCTTCAATTATACGAGTGAATGCCTCCTTGCTTAATAGAGTTTGCTGTTCCTCAGTCAGTGATACAAATGGTGGCACTATCGTCATTTCTGGGGATGGATCTTCAGCAGATTGAGTTGTTTCTGGATCGGAGGAGATGATTGTTTCTGGATCAGAGGACACGATTGTATCTGGGTCAGAGTTTACTTCCATCATTGGCTCAGATTTTATAGTTGTTGCAGGACTGGGTGATGGAACTTCTTGTACACTGATGCTAACAGGAGTGATTCCTGTATCCGTAGATTTAGTTGTTGCCAACAACTGACATGAGTCACTAACTTCTTGGCCAGGCTCCATCTTTATTTCCATAGAAACAGGATCACTTGAGTGGAAAAATGTATTTTCAACATCACCCACTGGATCTCTATCAGAAACACTTTCAATCTTAGTTACAGATGGAATCACAGATGGAGTTCCACCACTACCTGAATTGGAAGGCACTACACGTGCATCCTCCACCTTTGCAGTTGCTAGTGACACACCCACTGGTACTGCCATACGCCGAGGGTCCATACGCCGAGGGTCCTAAAGCATTTCTATCTGAGTTCAGCTTTTACTTATATAATAATGAACAGGACAAAGGCCTACTGCTGATAACTAGAAAACCAGAACAAGACCATGAAATTGTAATTTATAACCCTTTCTGTAAAAAATGAGCGACATTAACCAAAATGACTTTACTGAATACACCAGAGTCATACCCTCCTAGGATCACGCCGAGCATCAATAGACACTTGTTGAGGCTGAATGGCATCTACTGCTGATGAACTCAAATTTCTTGTTGGTGGAACTGCTTGAGATGGAGTTGTTGATAATGGTGTGACTAGCGAAACTGTAGATGTTGAAGCTGTAACTTGTGATACAGTACTTGACATTGGCATGATATGTGATACAGCAGCTGATGTACTTGCCTGGGAACCTGTGGATGCTGACACATTAACAAGTCTACTAGGAATTGGCGGACGACTTGACGGCAGAAACTGCATGTTAGCTATCACTATGTCAGCTAGTAAGTCTGGTTGAATCTTGTTAATAAGAATTTCCAGCGATTCAGCGCCTTTTTCTCCTTCTGCCAGTAATGCACCAATCATGGCAATCATCTGTTGTACAGGGGACATTTCACTATCTAGTAGCAACCCTCCAGCGGATATTCCATTCAAAGGACCATTGTCCGGCATTGCATTAATAGCCAGCTGAGATTGCTGCAGTGATGGTACATTTGGGACACTTGGCCGCAATCGCTTTCCAGATGCATCATCAACCTCACTCAAATTACCATTATCATGAACTAAAGGCCTCTTTCTAACTGTTTCTCCAACATATGAAGCCTGACTCAATGCCCTTTCTTCCTGAAAGAGATAATGAAACACAAAACCCCTTTACCAGATATTTAACAAAGTTGACTAAGCATATTTATCTGGATACAGAAACTGCTAATATCTAAAAAAAGCCTTCGTTTCAATCAGTCACCTTTGTGAACCGTGGGTCTCGTAATGCCCGCTCAGTATTTCTTATCATCCGGTCAGTTTGGCGAACTACTTGTTCTGCAACCTCCCCTGCATTCATCGCTCGCAAAGCCACTAGTAAACGGTCCCGCCACTGCATATAAAGATCATGTAAGCAAACCCATTTTTGTCTTCATATAACAGACTGCAAATTTTCTAACACCCAAAGACAATAGTTTGAGATATAAATCAGTAACCAGTAAAATCTGAACTCCTTGTTCACCAAACCTTAGACAAATTCAGAATACAAAGATATGAAGCTAAATTACTCGAGCTTCAAAGGAATAATTGTGCAAATTACAAAAAAATACCAAAAAAATTCAGCATTTTCTAGGATTATCTTACAATTTCTTATTTATCTAACGCTTCAATAAGGTGATAATATGGGGCATTCAGGTTGTATAGTTTTGTAAAGGTTTTGATCTTCAAGTAATGGAGACAGATATAACACATTTATTTACAAACTTCATTACAGTCCAGAAATCTAACAAGGCATAGGATTTATGCCTCTTGCACAACTTCAATTACTATTCTTTATCCACTGGTGTCTATAAGTAGCACACTTTAAAGTAAATCATGCTACAAATGTACTTTTGTAGCATGCTGCACTATGACAGCACTGATCTAGATCCGTAACTGTGTTAGTCAATTATACAGCTTTGTCATGCACTAAAGAGCATTCTAAAACTGGAATACTAAATCTTGAACAGCAATTATAGGGCTGGTAGTGGATGAGGTTGACATATGCATGTGCCCTTTTAATCTCACTCCTACATAGCTACAATACAGTGCGCAGGAAACCTAGTGCTTCACCCTCATTCTCCTTAGCTGCACCTTCATCATCAGGCATGACTCCACAAGTACCCTGCAGAGGAATCAAAACTGTTGCTGCTCCTGCACCTCTGCTACTGAAGAAGAGGTTTCCTATTTAATACATTAATTATAGATAACATGTTAATGAATGCTTCTTTCGCTTTCCATTCTTCATTTCGTGGTGGAGGATATGCTTGGTGTACTGCCTAATCTTTGGTTGCATATATCCAGTCCATTTCATTTCAAAATCCCATGAGCAATATTCTCAAACAGAAATCGCTCAAGGTAATATTGAAACGACAATAAATGTTCACACCTGCACACCACACAGCCCTCTCCTGTTGATCCGTCATTTTCGAAGGTGGATAAAAGCATTCAAAAGCAATCAATAGTGTAAGTAATTATTTTCCCAAACAAACAAATCTGGTACATTATTGAATATTTCTTGTTCTTGAGGGTATGCAGTACAGGGAAAGTTAGATACCAAGTTCCCTGCAACACCACAAAACATAAAATCAATTTATTCATTGAGAAATTTAAAATTGTGTGTGTAGTATGTACCAGTACTAAGAGAAGGACACATCCAATTTCACTTTCCATGGTTCAATGGATATATTTGTACTCCATTGAATTTCGAGAATTTTTCAACCTACTGCCATAGCTCAGATTTCTACCAATCAGCAGAAGATTATACACTTTACAGGCATCAAACAAAAATCCAAACAAGAAAGACCCTGGCAAACAGTTCTATGGAGCATTTCAAATCTTGGTAATAATTAGTCCTGATGAACCTACCCACCAGGACAGTGAGGGCTCACACAGTTAACCTCTTATAAGAGTGATGACCATATAATCATTATCATCATTAGGATTTGAATATGAATCAGCCTAAGTTTCAGCTGAAGAGTACAAATTTCCAATATAATCCACATCCTCCCCACAGTTGTAAACTCTACACCAGATGACAATCCTAGGTAGGTTTTGAGGTGCAATGTATCTGCTACTGGGAGAGGACAAGCGTTGTGATTTACAAATAGCTAGAATAGTACTTAGCTACAGATGTACTTTGGGTCTTTGTTTTTTGCACATAATAAAGCTTATTTCTTTCTCCTTGCTGGGCATCACTTACAAGTCTCTATGCCCCCAGAATTCAAATCCTTTCACTCCAATACAGCTCTGCCCTTTTAGCTCCCAACCAGCTCTCACATTGTTCACAACTCTTGACACATATAACCTATAAATCTACATCCCAGAAAACATCTAGTCATTCATAATTACAAGTTCAGAAACACGCAATGCCAAGAATGAAGATAATATCAATAGCTAATGTACATCAGGCACACCAATGAAACCTGCAAGACCCCCACAAAAGCTCCCGACACTCATGCTGCTCCTCCAAACCACCTATTACTTAATGTTGATAATGAAAGCAAGAATTTGACTCACTTTCCCAAAATTCATTTCTTGTTTTAATTTCGAAGTCGCAGCCACTTATCTCACAACATTAAATCATAGAATATGAATTTACTTTTACTGTTATCTGATCATCCCCATGCAACTCCTGCCTCCCTGCATTGTGCAGCTCTGAAGTTCACAACATATAGACCTTTGAGACGTATAAACTTATGACAAATTGATCCTATTCAACATAAACAAGGAATCAGCAAATTAACTATAGGAAGAATGATGCACCAGCATCCTTCGAAATACATGCACATTCACTCAGACACAAACAGCAACTAAACAGTAAAGGCACTTCCAAAAGGTTGGGCACCAAGAGAACCCAGCCTACAAAAATATCATATGCATAAATAACTAGTACAGTCGAAATAAAACATGATTTAAACTATGCAATGTGCAACCACAGAACACTCGGTTCTAGCATCAAGACCTTGTTACCAGAACCACAAGGTCTTGTTACTAGAACCCCCGATTTGTGTTTCACATACAGATCCACCCAAATCCACATATGATCCACCATGTAAACAGATCCTTCAATCTCAGACATGGATAACATGCTACTGAAACAGATCCTGTAACAGGTAGCCATCACATGCCAGATCACAAGCAAATAACATTAGAGTTTTAGGTTTTTCTTTTTTCTTCCTTTTTTCTTCAAGCATATTGGCCACCTGTTTGAAACCCTAAAAAGCAATTATTCTATTTATATTTTTAGTTAAATTAATTATTGATGATCTATATAGGCTGTATAGTCGCATAGGTAAGTTACTAATTACCTATGTGCTGTATAGCACATGGTAATGCTAGCAGCAAAGGTCTGACAAATCAAAATTATAATTTTGAATTTTTTATAATACTAACAGGAAAGATTTGAGACAAAAGTGTATAAGGACGGCTATGTCATTAATAATTTAATTAGATCATCATCAATCTCATCCAACTCTAGTTGAAAAGTCCTCTTAGAACAGTATCATACATAGAGTATAGCATGTTTTCAAACTGTATACAATATTCATCTTTGTAATTAGATGAGAATTTTTGGATTTTAAGGCAAATTTCAAGGAAGTTGACATGTTGCTCATCATGTATAGTTGAAACTTGAAATATTCAGATGATGAGCATCTAGACCAATTTTTAGACATGTAGTTAGACCTATTCTACATCCTCATATCAATAGTTCTTTGATGAGACACTCAATTTTGTATTTCACAGTTATCCTTTCAGTCTTCAGATTTATAATTTCTCTAATGATTTCAGTTCTAATGTTGTGATACATGAATGGTTTCCATTTTTAACTTTGAATATGGCATTTACCCACCATATCTGGGTCTGTTTCTTGGTAACTTAGGTTCCAAGGATAAAACTAAATAGATAATCATTTTTTGGAATTATATTCACTAGGAAATGTATTTAACTCTAAGTAGAATACATAAAAAGTTCGCACTGTAATCAATTGGGTCAAGCCCAGGTGGTTGATTGTTATCCTCCCTCCCCAGGTTAAATTCCAATAAGTGACATGTTGAGCTTTTAACAAGTGTATCGTTGTAATGCCTTCAAGCCGTCTTGCTGACATGGCCTTGTGCCCTGAATAATCTAGGGTTTACCCCGGAGACCATCCTTGGAATGAGGGGAAGTGCATGGGCGTTTTCCCAGGTAATGTAAACTGGAGAGGGAAAAAACAGTTGGCATGGTTGGGAGATGCCTTCAGCCAAGTTCAGTTTTAATCCAATAGAATACTCAATCTAAGCGTCTTTGAAAAATAATAAACTAAATAATCACTTCTTACCCCATTCATTAAATAAAATACTGACCCACAATTGCCACATTCAAAAAATATTTTTATTCAATTCAAAATTCTATAACTTCATATAGTATGTTGATATTATCTATATATTTCAGAAACTTGACAAATCCTTTGCACTATTACACTAAGAGGATACAAGAAACACAGCAACAAATATTCAACAAACATATGCATGAAAATTACAGAAAAAGACGCAAATAAAAGCCTTGTCATTTGATCCAAATTGTAACACAGAAGAATGTCCAAATTCATACCGCCATTGCCCCAGGGTGTGTACACTTCAGAAATGCAAGAAATGCAGTCTTAAGTGCATGTTGGACACTTGCAACTTGGCCTCCTTTTCCAGATTCGCAGTTCGGGTCTAGCCCAAGCAACACTGGCAAAATCCGTCCATAAAGAGGTGGTCTTTTCTTTGCAATGGCTGCAAGACTAGAAGAAGTACTCAACTAGTTAGATGAAATGCAGTTTTACAGTGTAAGTAAAGCATTAAAAGTTCATGCAGTCACAGAAACAAAAAAAAAAAATTGCAGTTAATGTAAAATTGTAGTGTAAGACAACACGCTTGCTTTTGGCTAGACCATTCAGCTCCAAGATTGGCATTTCATCACTTACTCAAATGGGAAACGAATCAGTGTTCATAAAACATGCTTACAGGCAATCGACTGTGGTGCATAGCATAAGGGAAAGTGAATCATGTTTTTATTGTCTGAAGTCAATCAATAGGTGGAGTAGATTTATTTTTATCCCTGTTTTTCTATGTCATCAATAGCTTCTGTTTCTACTACTTCCAGTTATCCTGATATCACTTCCCTCATGCATAAAGGTTTCTTCAAGCATTCCCCAACCTTGGCATTGCTTTGTTTTAAACAGAGTCTTCTTACTTCACTATTCAGTATAGGGAAATGTGTGGATTTCAGATTGCTTTATTGTTTATAGCTAACATGCCTAATATGACCCAGAGAAAAAGAGTATAAACATTAGTATATTCATAAATGAAGAATACAATACTTGCTCCAAAAGAAAATATAAATAAATATGAATATTTTATTCACCCAGGGACTGACCCGTCCAAACAATTAGGATCATGCTACACCTTTGGGCTATATGACTAAATGCCCTATATGATCATGAATGGAGTCAAAAACAAGGATATAGTTCAAAATGATAACACAACGAATATGGATAAATACAAAAACAAGGACAATGAGATTTGCACATCATTTATAGCAAAACAACATCTCATGGTTGAGTAAGAACTTACAGGTAACCTATTTTCTAAAAACAATAGCCTATTTCAAACATGGGAATTCTGAACCACAAAAGACAAAACATGAGACTATCAAGGACATGTCGGTTCGAGGGTAAAGCAAGGATGTTTCATAACCCCAGCAAGGTACAAATCCAATAGACATGTTTCACCCCACATCGATCATCTCACCCATGCAAGGGCACAATGATGGGGCCAAGCGCAAATCATGGTAAAATTTTACAGAACAGATCACCCACCACAGCATCTGAGTCAAAGGATACTTTTGAATGCTGTAAGCTGGCTACATTCCATTGTAATACTACTAAAATGGGGATAGGCACACTTGGCACATTGACAATTGGAACCATCTTGTCTAAGAGAACAAAATGAGCTCCAACTTCCAAGACAAGTAGTAATTACAAATCCAAATGGACACAAGAGACGAAATATTATCCCAGTGCATAATGTATACCACAAGACAACATTTAAACACTTTTGCAATTACAAGGATGATGAACACCAACTAAATAACAGGACTAATAATGCCATTGTCGTTCACTAATCTATGCTCAATCAAACAAACATCCTTGTCAACCACCTTCTTATGATCATATGCTATGTGAAGAATATGATCCCAAATACCCCACCTTTGTTAAGCTCTAACACGCTTCTTCATGCAGTTGTGCAACTACACTAGCTTCATAATTGCATAATTAGATACCCACAACATTCTCTTTGATAACCTTCTGAACCCCTTTGTTGCAACTTGCTATAACATTCATCGAATTATCAACCAGGTATTCTAAGAATAGACCCTCCTTGATGACTATCTATTTTATGTCCTTTTGACATCATTTAAGATTTATGCATGCACAAACAGTTTGTGTTGCAAACAGAAGGGGATAGATAGGTAGATTGATAGTGACGTAATGAAGGATTCCAAATCATTGTCTCAATCTACTCATTAGGCTCCAATTTTCTTCACTCCACATCAAACAAGGACTACTTGCCCAACTGACTCTCCTTTCAACATCCTACCTCTTGCTTATATTATTTTCTCAGCAAACTTTGTTGAACCTCCCACTAGAACCTCTTGGTATATTGATTCCCAATAATCGATATGCAAGTTTGGTCTACTTGATCTGTGAGTATATTGCAGAACTTACAAGAAAATGTTGCTCAGTTTCCACGTCCCCATTTCCATATGGCTGATGTAACCTTTCATCCCATCGCCCTCTTTCACATCTCAACCTCTAGAATTCAATTCTTGGCTGCATTATTACCTACTTTTCAGGCCATGGAATGTTGAGCTTCAAGTAGTTTTGCACTTTGATTTCCACTTGTTTGTTAAAGTTGTTTATGTAACATTGTTTTATTTCCAAAGAAAAAAACGATGATTTTTATTAACATAATAAAAATTACAGTTTGTAAACACACACAAAATGTGTATGCAGATAGATCAGGTATAATGCTGAAAATATATCATGTCTGGGGTCAATAATAGCCATAGATCCCCAAATACAAAGGCCGCAATGTTCACCATCAGAAGAGCAGTTTATAACATAATATGTGCAAAAAAGACCGTCAGCATAGTCCACAGAGAGCAGTGAACAGCATATGCAGAAAAACAAAAAAAAATAAGTGCCCAAAACCCACTAACTATCCACCCGAACTAGGCATAATGATCTGCCTGAGATGAGGATCACAGTAATGGTTGAAAGTGAGTGAAGATCTAGTTCCCTCACAAAATTCAGAGATCCTCCAGCAATCCTGGTCCAAATCTAGACCCTCCTTGGAAAGGCCATCTCCATCCTAATGTCACACCCAAAAACCAGAGCCACCTTAGGGTAATTTTTCTTTTGTATGTACCAGGGTTTCTTGTGTCCTGACTTGATATAATTGGAGTTTTTACTGGGACAGAATCACGAGCTGAGTTTCAAGGGGAACCCACTGGAATGAGTTGACCCTACTTGTGAAACTGGACCCTGAAAACACGGTTGTTGATTGAGACCGATGTCAGTAGGGTTTGGGAACTGAAAATGATTTAAGTTCGACAACAAAACAGTAGGCTGGTTAAACACTTCTAGCATTAAACCCCTAAAAACCCCCAAATCAATCCAATAGTCAGTTGCCTCATACGAACCACCGCCAACAATCGTAGGGTTATTCAACAGAAAGTCTGATAATGAGGCCAGTCCGGACGAGACCTGGACCCCACACCGGACAGAGCGAGCCTAAACTCCAACCCTTCAAGTGATGTTGGGTGTCCTCCCCGGAGCGACCCTGTTGAACCGATGACAAAATTGCCCGCCCAACATCAAGGGAAGTATCGCAAGCCATATCTGAATTTGAGAAATGAGGAACGTGATCACTTGATGAATGTTGCAAGGACCCCGCAAGCGCAGAGGATGAGCCCAAATGGCCGAGAAAAATCACGAATATGCTACAGCAAGGAGAATCCTTGAGCTCGTAATCCACAAGCTCCTCAGCTTTCATGCATAAAAACAAATACCTCACTAGAACATCAGAATTGTTGCATGTGACCTGGACCACAAAACACGGAGGCACGAGTCAGTGGACTATTATATCCAACAGTGGATGGCGAACCCAAAGGTGACAATCAAATGCACCAAATCCCCATGTCCGTGAAAATGCCCCATACCAACACTCAACCAAGACATTAGCCTCCTGAAACCATATTCAACAATGTCGCCGAGCTAGTGTTCCAACCTCAATAAATTGGAATAATATACTATGACAAGCTGCAAAAATACACAGACAAGCTAAAAATGTTTGATTAACAAATTTTGTGGACATACCATAATGAAGGAAGCGCTTTAGGCCAGCTAATCACACCCATGGACATGGTCAATGTCATGTTCATCATAGTTTTTGATGTAGTCATGACTCATCATTATTGTGGTAGGTCTTTCTCAAATGTGCGCTCTTGAATCTACTTTAGCAATCTTGGTTGTTGCTCTTTTCTTTCTCGGTTTGTCCTTCAAACAATGCCTTTGATTGGGCGTCTCTTTGAACTGTTCAATAGTTTTTTCAACTTCACAATCTTTGTTCCATCCAAGATCTTCCTTCTAAATGATTGGATTTTCCTATTCAAAAATTTGAACATTCTTACTTTCATTTATCTTTTCATATATTTGCACATCAATTATTGAATTCTCAGTTGTAGGAATTGTTGTCGAGCCCACCTATAATTGAACAGCCTAAGAATTAGAAGAGTGAATAGAAGCCATCTGTAAGGGTACTTGGTCTCACTAGGGAGCAACAATTACTCATCCATTTATGTAGTGTTGTTATTTTCTGTTGACATATTTTCTCGATTTTCCCTTCCTATAGAGGATCAATTAGATTTTTTTATTAAGACGCACACAATTGATATATAAAGAAAGTTGTTACATTACTATGGTGCAAAAATTTTGCGTGAAATATACAGAGGTCAAAAGCACACGGTATTCCAAATTAGTTACACAAGGAGGATGGACTAACTCCAATCCATTTTATGAGACTACTTATCTATATGGTCCCTCTCATGTGGCTCTTAACTTCAACGTGGTGAACATCATTTTTGGCACCCTTCTTGCAATGTTCTCTAGATGGACACCAAAATATTTATTCCCATGCAATTTCCTCTAGTGTTGATTCCCTTCTAAAATAGCCATATACAGAGGTCAAAATCACAAGGTATTCAAAATTTATTACATAAGGAGGATGGACTAACTCCAATCCCTTTCATAAAACTACTTATCTAGATGGTCCCCAAGGGGAGAGATTCATGCTCCTATCATGTGGAGTTTAAAGCTTCGATTTGGTGGAGCATCATGTTTGTCACCCTTCTTGCAATGCCCTCTAGATAGCTACCTCATAATTTGTATTCCCATGTGATTTCCTCTAATGTGGGTCCCCTTCTAAAAAGTTATATGCTTTTCAATGGGGAATGAAATGTGGCTTTGCTTCCACTTCCACCAATCTTCACACTATAAAAATACTAAGTCCCTATTATTCCTTTGACTCCACTCATCTACCCATTTCCCTTAATCTATGAGAGCTTGCTCAAAGTTGAGCTCAAATGTGTTTTTCCTTCTATGTTATGTCAAGCATGAGGTAATCATATGCCGTGATTTCACCAATGAGTTTGAAATGCTCTATATAATAAATTTGTCTTCTGACACTTTTACCCTACATCTACTATTCCCATAACAATCTTTTAAATATTGCCTCATCTATTTTTTATCAAGAGGACAATATTTCCTTGATATATTCCAACATGCCAATCATCTACTACATGACGTTCCCAAAAGTTCTTCCTCCTTTGTAGTATTTCCTTGTTGATTTGACTGAAAATTCTCTCACTTTCGTATATAGCCGCTTTATGTTTGTAGAGCAACAACCTTTGTACTACCTCTAATGATAATCCCAATGAGTAGGGATTGTTTTAGCTAGAACAATCTCATAACACATGGATGCTTCTATTCTCAAAAAAAATCCATTACATACTTTTATTTGATTTCTGTCTAACCCCATCTATTCGTGGTCACATTAAAGTCCCCTATTTTGCATGCTTATAGCAAAATCAATGTGATGAACATATGCAATAGGTCTCTAATAATTTCCCAATCCCAAATCTTCATTGTCCTACAACTATTTTGCAAGTGGAATGTTCGTTTCCAACCTCTTTTCTTGAGCAGTTCTCCTTTTGAGATTTTTTGTTGAACTCAGTGCTTAGGTATTTGTATCTGTGTGTGATCTTCAAGTGCCTCATTTTTTAACTCATTTTGCTAATGAATCAATCTCCACTTGAGAGAGAATAGAATAGATTGGATTTTATTAGACATCCAAAAGGTCAAATGGTCTTTGGCACAAAGTTACACATTTAGGATGTTATGTCCTTGCAGAAAATAAAACATAAAAGTACAAAGTTACAAGGCTAATGAATAAGAGGGAAGTAGGATACCACTAATTGTACATCCTATACAAGTCTTAGAACACTTACATGGGAGCTAAGTCATTGGGTTCAACGAATTTCAAGGTTGAAATTCGAAACTCGCCAAACCTAAAACCAAGTAGAATTTGTTCATTTAAATTCACTACACATAATGGCAAACTTCAAAATGAACACAAACGCAAACCTGAAAATATTTTATTAAATTAGGTTTTTATTCGAATGGGTTCAACTAGATTTAATCTTTTTTCTAAACAAGGACTAAAACCTAGGTTCTAAACACCACTAGCATTCTAGTTCCATTTCTTCTTTGTTGTGGCCCACCTCCATCGATTCTTAAAGCCTTTATTGGCGCCATGACTAGTCTAACTTGAGAAGCTCGAAATAATGACCATATGTCTAACATTGCCTATTTTGGTTTAGTTGTTTGCAGTAGTGAATCGGTGATTGTCGTGCTCTACACAGTAAGCACGCATAACATGTCAAGACAATTGAAGTCACAGTCATATATATATCATATTATATATATATATAATATATATATATATATATATATATATATTATATATAATATTTAAAAATAAAAATAAGATTATTTACTTATAAAAAACTAAACATACGTCATTAAAAAAATTTAAAAATTAAATAAATATTCACATAACTTAAGGTTTTTATATCATAGTTTATATTTATATAACTTGTTATATTCATAACTATAGTTAATATAATAATATATAATTTAATATATTTATAAAAATTGTACCCCTTCAAATGTTAATAATTGTATGTTTAATTAATAAAGTTAATATTATGATAATATATAATTTATTAAATTATTAATATCTTTATTACTTTATGAAGTCATACTCATGATAAATATAATAATAATATAATTTAAAATTTTACACACACACATATATATTTGTCAAACTTCACGTCAAATTCTATCATCTAATTTTTCAGTGTCAAACTTTTTTCGAACTTCAAGGTCATCAAATTTGAAATCTAATTCGAACACAAACTCAAATCAGGTGACTTAGGATAGGGAAGGCCTGAAAGAGTTCTCTAGTTTGGAAACCATGCACTAACTTGCACCTTATTTATAGCATTTTCAAAGCCCTTTGAGCAATATCTTCTAGATGATTACCCAAATATAAAATGGACCAGCCTACCCCTTGAACCCCAACCCTTTTTTGATATCGTTATTGTTGGAATATTCACCAATACTGAGAGGGGGGTATTGGTCAATTTAACAATTTTCATCAAATTATGTAAATATTAAACAATTGACAACACCATTCAACAATGCACTACATCAAAGACAGTACATGAGAGTTTTTGGTGGAAACTCCTCCGGAAGAAAAACCACCGAACGCTTTTAATATAAAGTCTTTAGGTTACATCAACAGGAAGCTCCAACTTCCAAGATTATCCAGCAACAATTGGAAGGAGGCTCCAACCCCCTAATTCATTAGCTCCAACCGAAAGGATGCACCAACACCCTAATTTACCAACTCCAACTAAAAGGATGCTCCAACACCCGACACAAGTACCAACACGCCCTAGCACCATCCTACCACTCTAAAGTGTTCTCAAGCTCAAACCTGAAGGAGACTCGAAACTTTGCCTTGCACCACCCTGCCACCCTACTCAGCTAGCCACCACTTGCCCTGAAGGCTCTAACCTTCAATTCACCACAAAGGACCACGTTACATGTATTTTCAGACTGGATCAGCCTCTGCTCAAAATCAAATTAAACAACATCAAATCAATCTGCTGGCACAAAGTCGTCAGCAGCAATAACAACTCTCTTTGTACACCAAAGGGATAAAATCCTAGTTAAACAATCTAGTAGCACTCAACAAACAGATCTAATAATGTTCAACATGTATATCTGATGACAAACCCTAGCAACATAGAGATAGATCCACAAGAAGTCTATTTTGCACAGCCACTGCTCTAATCAGATGTCATTGAACTGCCTTTGTCTTAGCCCAATAGCAACTCTTGCTATCACAACACTCGACACAATACTTTTGTCAATGCTACTATTTTCACTATTGCCTATTGCTCTCATGCATAATCCAATGTGCCACAGGTCTATCCTGTGACCAACCTTAAGTTTCCTCAACAACTACCACAAAATCATGCAAGCCCTTTCTGCAATCTCAAACCCTAGACCAACAATATGCAAGTGAATTACCAACTTAACAACCCACACTGAGTCTTACTAACAACTGTGCATATAAATAATGGAAAGACTTAAATGTATCACTCAAGTCCAACTTGTTTGCTTTAGTCTTTGCTCAAGATATGGTCTATTGATTTTTCCACGGCACTTAAAAATCAGGTTTATGTCTAAGATCTTGATCACAAACACACTCAAATGCCACAACACAAGCACTTTATACAGCAAAATAACATACAGTGGTGAATCAACTGAGTGCACAAGACAACATTTCAACCCAAAACTTGTTATATTACAAATCTTAATACAACAATTGTAGGGATCGAGTACCATGGATCATGGCCCTTACATAAAGCCTTGATACAAGGAAAACTGGGACTTGGAGTCAACAACTATGACTATCAATCTTTCTCTGAACAAAGTACACTTGACTTACTTGTTGAAGGAGCGCTCTACTCAGCCCTTTCGGCCCACTTACCTTGAACACTTATGGCAGGTCCTTTGCTAACTCTTCTCCTACTAACAAGACTTCTACACCTTTAGAATGCTTGCATCTTTAGCTAACCAAACTACCAATATCAATGATCACTTCTCCTCCAATATCACTGAACTTTGGCCAATACAAGTTTGCCCTCTAACTGTTCGCCTGCTCCTCCAAGATAGTCAACTCGTAGGGTCTTCCTTTCTACCCTCTTCTTGTCACTTTGTTGTTCCAAAGATGACCAGACTTAGGGCTTGTAATTCTTCCCCCACAAAATCCAACAAACTAACTAATCTAGGGCTTAGCAAACAACCCACTTAACAGAATTTTGCTTCTTTAAAATATCAATCCTTAGGGCTTCAAGGACTGCCCATTGAACTGTGACAAATCTACTCCTTGACCACAATACTTAGGACTTCTTCTCAACCACTAATAGTCCACAAAGATACATGTTCATAGGTTGCCTTCACATTGTTTGTTCAAACACACTTAATGAATAGAGCTTAAACAATACTACCATTCCTTGCAATCATCAACACAAAGAGACAAGTCAACATACCTTAAACTGATGTTATCTTCATCCTTTTAAGTTCACAATTTTGTGGCAAAGGACGTGAGATTTCCAGCCCTCTTTAGGGCTCTTGCAGTTACCTCAGTGGTGCCCTAAACTCAACATCAAATGCTCCTATTTACCCTCGCAAATCTCCTCTCTTCTTTGTTGTACCTTCAGGTATCTTGGTCCCTTTACACAGCTTCAGAATAGGTACAATAACCCTTTGTCCAACATCCATCAAGGGACTCAGCCCTACTCCAGGCTACAGAAGAAACTTAGCTCAAAACACAAAGATTGTTGTCCAACTTATGCCCAGAACCACACTTGTAAACTCGTCCAACAACACTCTTTCACATCCTAGACCAGATCACAAGAAAAGATACAAAACTCATCCTTCTCTCCAACTCGACTAGGCTCCTTAAGGCTGTAGCAACCTTAGACTTATTTCTCTTGATTGAATTGCTTTTGGATGGATGAAAATGAGCTTAACCTTGTCTTCTTTTTATAGTGTTCTAGATGGGTTTCATTAGCCACCTAAGTTCACACCACTCCATCAAAGCCAACCTAAACAATTTGTTTAAAGACCATAAAAACATAAGACAAAAATTTCTTCCATTCAACCAACGCCACATCATTGAAGCCTTAGGTGCCCCTTAGCCCTTTAAGTGTGCCCCGCATACTCTCAATGATAAAACCATCAAATTCTCCACTTGGGTACACTGCCCACAAAGCCCTTTTGTGGGTCAACTTCTCCCAAAAACAGTACCCTAGAGTTGTGGGAGTACCTCCCAAGCTACACAAATCAACACTCCCTCTTGGAGAGGGAGGTACTTCCACCACTAGGAAGTATCTTGCCATCATCATCGGCAACACTATCCCAATCTTTGGCATTCACCACTGCAGCATACCTTGTAGAATGAACCACATTCTTCTTGGTAGTGTCTCTGCCACCAAAAGCTTCTTGCTTCTTCCTTTCCTGATAAGTCTTCAGGCCATCCCACAATTCTTTCTTGCCAGCAAAAGTCCCCTTGCTTCCCGTTGACCATGTGCTCTTCTTGGGTTGCAGATTCTCCCTCTGATCTTGCATACTCTAGCTCAAACTCGACTCCCTAAGTCTCATGAACCTGCTTCTTCTCATGATTTATAGGCTTGCCCGTCAACCAGTATAGACCATGCTCCCTAACTCCAATGATCACTCCAACAGAGTTAGAGACTCTGGGCCTGAGTCTCAGTTTCCCATCCTAGAAAATCACATCAAACACCTTCATCTTAGTCACTGAGACAAAAAACACGTTGTATTTGAGCTTTGGTACCCGTAGTACATCTTGAACTCCCAACAACCTACCTGACTTACATCCTGAATGGCACAACACGGGATCCTTTGATCACTTTCTGACTCTTGTCGCCAACCACCATGTACAACTTTGAGTCCCATTCAGTTAGAGTCTCAAACACTTCACGCAAATATTTCATATGCTTCAATGCCCCACTATCCACATGCAGCCTTGTCGACAATACTCTCGGAGAAATGACAAACTAGAGAAAAATCCTCATCCTCCAACCTTCTTGAGAGATCATCCAGCTCAAAAGACATAGCAACACCAGCTACCTCCTTCCCCTTCTTCTCATTGTCTCCCTTCTTCAATGTACACTTGCTCGAATAATGACCATATTCGCCACTATTATAACATGTAAGCTTGCTCAAGTCCTCCTTTGCCTTGCCCTTTATCCTCCCTGCAACAGCCACGTTATTATCAAAAGTCTTCTTCTTCTTATGAAGGTCCTCATCTCGTAGTTCTTCTTGAATAGTCATCCCACAACCTATTCCAATCTGGCAGCTTCTCACAAGCGACAATACCTTTGATGAACGGCTTCCATTCCTCAGTGAACCCTTTCAAAACAGTCCTCACCAGCGCAAAATCTGAAACAGTTTCACCAACGGCAATAAATTCATCTCAAACTTGAGGAAGTCTCATCAGATATGACGCCACACCTTCACCATCCGTCATCTTGGTGTTCTTCAACTTATCTCTCAATATCAATAGCCAATTCTCATTCTTATTCTGGAACAGATCCTGAAGAGCTTTCCACATCTCATGGGCAGTGTTCTTCCCGAGCAGATGAGGTATTAGGTGATCTTTGACACCATCTACGATGATTGGCTTTGCCTTCATATACACTTCCAATTCCTTAGGGTTTGTTGGTTTCTAGATCTCCTTGTCAACAAAATCCCATATCTTGTTCACCATCAAGACCAACTTGATCCTTTTCTTCCAAGGACTATAGTTGGACAATCCATCCAACCTATGCCAACTTCGCCATTGTTATTAGTGCTTTAATAACAACGGAACCAACTCCCTCTTGAGTTGTACCTTATGCACACTCTGATTTAGTTGTCCCTTCAAAGTAGCTTTGATCCCATGTTGATTTTTCTACAACACTTAAGACTCAGGCTTATGTCTAAGATCTCAATCACAAACACACTCAAATGCCACAACACAAGCAAATTGCACAGCAGAATAATATACAGCAGTGAATCAACTCAATGCACAAGACAATTTTTCAACCCAAAACTTGTTATATTACAAATTTTAATACAACAAATGTAGTGCTCCCATACCAGGGATCATGGCCCTTACATACAGCCCTCATACAAGGAAAACTAAGGCTTGGAGTCAACAACTATGACTACCAATCTTTCCCTGAACAAATTACTTGTTGAAGGAGCACTCTACTCAGCTTTTTCGGTCCATGTACCTTGAACACTTCTGGCAGGTCCTTTGCCACCTCCTCTACTGCTCACAAGACTTCTGCAACTTCAAAATGCTTGCATCTTCAGCTGACCAAACTACTGCTTCAATGATCACTGCTCCTCCAATGTCACTGAACTTTAGCCCATAAAAGTCCGCCCTCTACTTGCTCTCCTGCTCCTCCAATGTCACTGAACTTTAGCCCATAAAAGTCCGCCCTCTACTTGCTCTCCTGCTCCTCCAAAATAATCAACTCATAGGGTCTTCAATTCTGCCCTCTTCTTGTCACTCTGCTGCTCCAATGATGATCCGACATAGGGCTTGCAATTCTTCCCTCACACGGTCCAACAAACTGACTGATCTAGGGCTTAACAAACATCCCACCCAACTGACTCGTGCTCCTTTAAAATATCAGTCCTTAGGGCTTCAAGAAATGTCCACTTAACTGTGGCAAATCTACTCCTTGTCCAGAGTACTTAGGGCTTAACAAACATTCCACTTAACTGACTTTTGCTCCTTTAAAATATCAGTCCTTAGGGCTTCAAGGACTGTCCACTTAACTGTGACAAATCTACTCCTTGTCCACAGTACTTAGGGCTTCTTCTCAACCACTAACAGTCCACAAAGAAACCTGTTCATAGGCTCTGGAAACTCTGTTCAAACACACTTAATGAACAGACCCTAAACAATACTTCCATCCCTTGCAATCATCAACACAAAGAGACAAGTCAACATACCTTAAACAAGTCAAAAATCTCTGCTTGAATTTATTTACTCAAGTAAAATGTTGTAAATCTCAAAGTCTGGGATTTTGTTTTGACTATATGATGCCAAGGACATGTTCACACATCCAGGCTCCCTATATCCAGTTCGAGTAGGATCCCATAGCAAAACTAAAAGTTCCCAAGTATATATGTCTGAAAATGACACAATGCCTCCCGCATATTAAGGAAAGATTCTTTTATTTAGCCCAAAAAATACTAGTTTCAATTAACACAGATTATACAGCACATTTTACATGGGTAGCAAATTTAAGATGATGTTGCTCCTCTTGCCAACAGACATATAGAATTACAAAAGAATCATTGCAACCTTGATAAAAATGTGAAGACCACTTAACAGGTTACACCACTAATATCAAAGCCAAAAAAGCACCCCTCTGTAAGGCATTTATGCATAAAAAACAGCCATTCTAAAACAAAGCCTAAGCTAAGAAAATTAGAACCAGAAAAATACCTATTGATGATAACAATAATTACAGAACTCTGAAGCATTGTAATATCAGGTGAACGCAACAGGTCCAACATGTTTCCTAAGTTCTTGTTTGCTTCCTGGCCTAGCAATCCTGGATCCAGAAGAGGATGTCCTCCAACCAACCATGATATATTAAATGTTCTCAACTTGCCTGTTTATATGGAAACAACATATATCAATCTGACAGTTAAATACTTCAGTAAGCATCTGCACATAAATATCTTGAGGATCACAACAAAGGATACGATGTAAGGGAATTATTTGGCAAAAGCCTACAGAGCCCATACAGTTCAAGGAAGTAAATTCTACTTAAATACCTCATCCTCTCTCAAATGCAAACAGACCAAAAAGAGATATTATTGTACCATCACTGTTTTGCTGGGGAAGTGGTGGTTGAGAGCCATTTGGATCAGGTGTGAAAAGTAAAATTGTCATCTCTACAAATTTTACTGCTAGCAATTTTACTCCATCTTTTCCAGGCTGCAGTACAGACAAGAAACCAGTCAACAACCATAGATCTTGAAGGAGCCCTAAAAATAGTAAAACCTTCAGATAGAAACTATCAATTTACCTGAAAAGCAAATGTGTAGACTGCATCCCTGAATTTTAACATCCATGACCATAAGTCCTCAAGCCATTTATCCAACTTCCCACAATGGACAATCTGGATTCCCCCAACATATAAATTAAATGTGGACAATATCAATTCAAAACTTACAGTACGAAGAGAATATAAAATCAATGGAGCAAATCCATTGATAAAGTACAGCTGCAAATGACAAAGAAGGAACTAGATTTCAATGCATTATTACTCACATTAGTGGGATTAATACAGCCCCTACAAATATTAGACATGCTTGCTTCAATGGAAGTAGTTTCAAAATTAATAGCCAACTACCAAGTTTTATGTTTCAGTTTGTTCTTACTGTATCATTTCCATTCTTTTATGTCTGTATACATTCTTTTATAACTCTCAATGACTATCAAGATACCAACCAACTAGATCATGAAAGATCAGATTTGTTTGTAATCTAATTGGTAGATATATTGGTGGGCAGCTTTTTGGCTTGTCGTCAGGATTATGCTTGACTATTTGGTTTGTCTCCTTAGCTTTTTCTTTTAAAAGATATTTTGGTTTCCTTTTAGTTAGCCTTTGGTTAGGTTAGCTTTGAATTCTTTAATCTTTAAGTTTTATTTTTATTTTTATTGTTCTTGCAAATGTTGTTCTGTTCTAGAGTTTAGTTGTTTAAGGTCTTAATTATTTTTATTTCTTTATTTTGTTTTTTATCTCTTTGGTTTGTTATTTCACCAGCTTTCTTGGATCCAACCCACTCTTTTCAAAATGTTCTTTTTCCTTCTGCAGTTAGTATTTATTACTGTGTTTGCCTTTGAAGTTTCAACTGGTTATCTCCATAGTATTAAAAATCAGCAGATTCATTCACCAAACCAACTGAACCGGTCAAAAAACCCGGTCAACCGCCCTCCCTCGCCATTTTATTAGACAAACCAAGCATAAACCAGCCGGTTTATGACAAAACTAGCCGGTTTCCCATAAACCGGCCAGTTCATTGCCAGGCCGGCTGCAGACCCACCAGACGCACTCTAGGAGGCTTGTCAGGTGGTTTGGATGGAAAATAAGGGTTGATTCCCTCCATAAACAGCCCCTCCAAGCCAATAAAAAGAGGTCTCCCCCCTCATTTGCCTCACATTTTATTTGGAGTTTTTGTTAGCTTCATTGTTAACTTGGAGAGTGTTGAATTTTTATTGTAGTCGTGGAACAACAGAGAATTTGAGCTAATTAGTAGGTAGCCACCATGCCTCCAAAAGCCAAGGATACTACATGGGCTCATTGTGATATGATTGATAGCAAAATGATCTGCAAATATTGCCAAAAACCTATTAAAGGAGGGGGTATTAACAGGTTCAAACAACACTTGGCTAGGATAGGAGGCCATGTAAAGCCATGTAGAGCACCAAATGAAGTAAACGGGCAGAAACCTTCAGAAGTTTGAGACTTGAGTCATTGAACCAGCAGGGAAGTTTGTGACTCAAGTAGTTGCAAAGTTTGGGAGTCGAGACTCAACCAACTGAGTTTGATCATGATGAGAAGTTTCAACTTTCAAGTAATAATGTTGATCACTAATATCATATATGTAGACTTGTAGTAGGTCAGTGGCCACATTGCTTGTAGGCTTTGTTTTTGGACTTGGTGCCATTTCGATATATTCACCTATACATGGTATATTTATGAGCAAACTTTGCATATTTTGTATCTACTTTGGAGTCATGGTTTTAAATCTTAAAAATAGTTTTTTTCATTAAAAAGTAATTCTTTTATGTGTTTTTTTAAAACCGGTTCATTAAGATCTAACCAGTCCCAGTTTGACCGGTTCCAGTGTGAAACCCAGTTTATTAGGTGGACCAGTCCGGTCACCAGTTCCAGTTTTGAATACTATGATTATCTCTATATATCTATATTTCCTGACAGACTGCAATTAAAAAGTTTTAAATGTTGAAATATAGACTATCTATGTTTCTCTAAAGAATCTCTCGAACTGCAAAAGCCTAAAATTACAAAAGGAAAATGTTAAATTTCAGACCATACAAAAGAGATTCTGCACTCAGTATAACCTAAACCAAGGTAGTTTAAAAACTGAACCTCAATCAAAACAGCAATCTCTGAATGCTTTATTCAGACAAACATGTATTGCTGGAAATTACAAACAGCAAATACACAGATCTAAACTCTCAATCACATCCATCTTCTACTGAAAAGCAGAATGGATGAAATACACTGCAATAGATCAAAACTGAAACTTGCTAACCAAGGCAATCATACACCCTGCATCTCCGTTATAAAATAAAACATGAGGGAAAATACACTGAATGTAGAGACATGCAATGGTTCACCCCCATGCATGAATAGAACTCCTGGGAATAGAGGAAGAATATTGGAGTTAAGTAACTACATGATATCCAATGCCAAATTCACCTAGATAACCACATCCCCTCCCATAATAGACACAATGTTCATCCAATGCAGCCTCATGCATGCACACCTCCCAAGACTAAGTGCATCACTCATACGGCATGCCCTAGATCGTACAGAACTGTGCCATCTAAAGATAGCAGATGCATGCAAGCTCCATGTATGCATACTCAACCGACTGCCTACATAACCGCTACTGTGACTCTACTGCACCTTAATCAATAAACCCTACTCATCACTGCAGTCTGCAAGCTACTGCACACAGATTGACACCAGAAAACTCTGCTGGAAAGAACTGCGAGCAACAGGTAAACTCTATCAGAAAAGAGCCGTCAGTATTGTCTGTGACATTTTCAATGCATATTATTGCAATTGGCTGCCATGGCCTGAACTGAAAGCCAGGTTTAAACTAGCAGGCCTAGAGAGGCTGATTGTTCATAGGATCGGCATTATCTTGGATACTCTTTTTAACTGATTTGAGATTTCAAGCTCCTAAAGCTTGATAGAAAGACTAGAAATGGAACAAGCCTATGTTGCACAAAATGTGGGAATGTGTAGATTTTTCCGAAAAAGGAAAATGACCCATCGCACCCACCCCCCAAAAAAAGGGGTATGCAGGGGAAGCATAGTATACAAAAATTGAAAAATATGGATATATTAACACTCACAGATGACTAGATGTTAATTTTAGGTATGTTCTATGCTTAGAGCAATTTATTTCAATATTCACAGTTAGCTCAATACCTTTTCCAGATTAGCAATGACATTAGTATTAAACTTTTAATGTAAACTACAGATAGAACATAAACATAAATCGCAAAAGACAAGCCAAGACAAAAGGACACAATGTGGCGCTAGCCAGGAACAAACCCCAATGTGGGGAAACCCTTGATCAATTCTTCTTATATGTTCTTCAATAGTCCAGCAGAGAGAGAGAGAGATAGTACATTTACAATAGAAGTCAACATTTTGACTTATCTAGATAAGAGCATAGATCATCTCTAAGAATATGATACATGAGATCAGTTGAAGACATGCTACTTCAACTGATTCTCCAAGGTGACTCTTTCACCTATGATTTTGTTGCATATCGACATCATGCTGCACCTCACCGTACTGCAGCATGCTGCGCCCATCATCACTATGCTGGACCTCATGCCCATGCTGTACACATCATACTTCTGCACTGCTGTCCCATGTGTCATAACCATGTTGTCATACATGTCTCATGTGCTTGCAGCACCATGCTTGTCATGCTGTCCATGCTTGCCACTGTCCCATGTACCTTTGCTGCCATGTAACAACTGTCCCATGTATGTATACAGCACTATGTACCTTGCTGTCCCATGCATCTATACAGCTCTATGTACCTTGCTGTCCCATGCATCTATACATCACTATGTACCTTGCTGTCCCATGCATATACAACACTATGTACCTTGCTATCCCATGCATATACAACACTACATACCTCTCTGTCCCAACATGCTGCTGTACAATGTCATTGCTGTCGCGACTCCCAACATGCTGCTGTATAATGTCATTGCTGTCCCATTATTGTTGCTGTCCCAACATGCTGCTGTACAATGTCATTGCTGTCCCATTATTTGTTGTTGTCCCAACATGTTGCTGTACAATGTCATTGCTGTCCTGACTGGGCTGAGTCCTTATCAACCCGGCCGGGTTACATACAACAGCCAGTGAACCCAAAAAAAGTTTATTTTTTTTTATTTTTGGGGACTCCCTGGGCTTCCCTGTCTGACTCATGTGTTTCCCTGTCTGACTCTGATCCCTAGCATTGATATGCTATTCATGGTAATGTTAAATTCTTAAAGTAATTCTATTCTTACTTAAATTTTTAACATTACCATGAAATGACTCAGGATGTTTGAGATTGGTTCCGGCCTCATTGGATTTCATATGGAGAAAGTAGAATTTTAGATTTCATTCAAAATCCAGCAGAATTTATCAATTTTTCAAGATTTCAGGATTGGGGGATTGCAATGTTTCCATTGAATTTTGTCATGTATTGGGGTATGGAACTCGTATTTAATCAAGAGCACCAATCCCTCTATGTACCTTGATATTAGTGACACTGGTTGTCGAACTCATCCGAGATTCGCTCCCAAACCCGGGAGCTTCTGAAAATGTCGCTCCCACTCCTGTTTTCACTCTCGCTCCCACTCCCAAGTAACACTGA
Organism: Pinus taeda; assembly: GCA_000404065.3. NCBI lineage: Eukaryota > Viridiplantae > Streptophyta > Pinopsida > Pinales > Pinaceae > Pinus > Pinus taeda. Next base: position 51,497 of record APFE030450761.1, on the reverse strand, counting down.
GCCAAATGATGTTGGCAACTCTAGCAGTAGCCAATAGTACTGGTCACAGACTTTTGTTGTAGAGGCCATTTCTAGCCTCCTTGGTTATGTGTTTTTGTTTTGATCTCTATATCATCATCATGTATGTACTACGTATTGGACAGTGCACTGGGTGCCATTTTGATATAATGGATATATTCATTAGCCTACTTTGATCATATGTTGTCTTATATCTATATTCTAATGTTGTGTGTTTGGAAACATGAATGAAAATCTTTAAAATTATGTTTTTTATAAAAAAAAATAGATATTTAATGTATTTTTTACAACGACCGAGTCATTGAAATCGAGCCGGCCGAGTCGGAGTCGGAGTCGACCCTCAGCTGGGTCGGAGTTTTAAAGCATTGGACACAACACAAGTCATTAATGGAGAATATACATACCTATGTACTGTTATTCATGGACAGAGCTCGGTCACTAGTTAGGGCATCCACCTGTAACCTACAGCAGCCCAACGATCATGCCAAAACCCACCTTTAATTATGCGGCCTCCTAGCCCAGCTCCTCGACTCTCCTAACAACATCTTTGTCACCCTAAAAATGACCCTGAAACAGTCCTTTAACACGTTGTTCCAGCCTCCATATGTTGCGGCTATGGCATGTCATAACCCTCCTTGATTGCGGCTAGGTAGCTGTGTCTAGGGTTGTTTATAACCCTCCTTCTTGACTATGTCCTCTAGGTTATTAGGGTTATGTTCTTCTTCTTGACTGCGACTAGGGCAGCCTCGATCCTCCAAGGTCTAGGGCTTCCACTCCTAGATTTCTCTTCCACTAAAACCCAAGACAAGTGGAGAGAAATCAAGATAGAAGTGTGTGTGAGAAATGTGACCAGTTGCAGGAAACGTTGCCCCCAAGTCCGTTTTAGCCGGGAAACAAAATGCAAACGCATACCGTACAGCCTGGAAACGAGTTTCCAGCCTGGGGAAATGTGGCCAGTATGGCCAGAAATGAGTTTCTAGGCCATACGACGATGCTTCCACTTCATATTGTGATTTTTTTTAGTTCTAATTTCTTATTGGGTGAATCCAATATCTTGTCTAGCTGCCTCTCTCAAAATATAAAAAGACTCTAGCCTCATTACCTCATCACACAATTGAACAAGTTGTTTCCCTTGTAGACTTGACGATTTTAGCAAAGGAGAAAAGAGGAAGAGAGCAGTGGTCTTTTGTCTTTATAGTTCTTGCAGCCGCATAATCTTTATTGTACTCTCTCATAAAGACTATGAGAGCAAGTACAACAAAGACTAATGATCAATGTGGGCTCACACCCAAGGACCAATATCATCCCTTGCTAGATGGGGGCTTATCCAAAGACCCATTTAAAACAGAAAGCCCATTTGTAACCCACACGATTCAGAATTGGACTATGACAACAAACTGCTGGCAAAGAACCTGCAGTTCATCAGCCTGCATTTTTCTTGAAAAGAGAAATAGATTGCTGAAGGACATTTATCCCCTGAGAGAATAAATTGAATTCGAAGGCCACAACGTAAGGAAAACTTTCACCTAAAAAATTCAGTTAAGTTTACTTTTGAAAATTGACAAAAATCTTATTTCCAGTAACCTCTCTTCCAAGATCAGTATCAATCCTCTACAGAATTTGTATAAGTACTGGGTACAAATGACTCAGTCAGACACTAGCTTTAAATGCAACAATACAATAATAAAGTGGCTGGATTTTCCAGGTAGGCAGAAGTGGCTTGAAATTGAGCCATGGATCTCTATGGTCACTTTTCACCAGGTCCAGTTACTTGGAAGGCCACACCATTGGGCAATAACAGAATCTGCACTATTAAATGTGGAGAATTACTTTCACCACTGGAAATGGTGTAACAATAATGAATTCGAGAGTTGATATATTGATCAAAATTTTTCTTGAGCTGATAAGGAGGCGATCATGTATAATTTATGTCCACGGGCGGAGAGTTGAGATATTGATCAAAAATTTTCTTGGGCTGATAAAGCAGATGTCACGTATAATTTTGTCCACAGACTGAGCCTCAAGTTCACTAGGTGACCATGGACTTAAACATCTTTGCCAAATGTTTGATTAGTAGTACAGCGTGTCTTGTACAATGAGCAGGGTCTTGTTTAACCCCTACCAAGGCTTTATCGCCAACAGCCTCTCAGCATTCCACGAGGGATCAAACCAACATCAACTGCAATCAACTGCCAAACAAGTTCATAAAAAAACAAGGTGTTACCAAAGTTGGTTGTGTGGCCACCACAGAGAGAGCCAACATCAGACTCTGAATGACAAGTTCCCCTACAACCTTTGGACTATTTCTAACATGTTGAATCACTAGGACGGGGTCAAGGACCTTTTAGCTCTAAGGCAGCCCATGAAGCTTAATGAGGATCCTCAACCTTCAACAGCAAGAGTGGCTCAAAAAGATTAAATATTCATAGTCCACAATCATGTTTGTAGCTGACCCTTCAAGGGCTCTATCAGAGACATGATTTTATATGTAATATCAACTTTTGGGCTGAAGGTCAGCCTTAACTTGATGTCAATTGGATTGAAGTAGTTGCTCAACAGGGAATGCCCTGCTATCATATGATATATTTTTAATGTATTTAATAAATCATAAGAGGTGTATTTCACAAAAAATTGCATCAGCTCATAGTGTTTTACACAACGCATTAAGCTACAAAATAGTCTGCACACTGTTGTCAACTCTGTTTGAACAGAACGCTCGTGATTGTGATTTATATTCAGATATTTAACAGAATAAAGCTGTCATGTTACGTATTGGATGCACATACATGATTGACTAGTTGTAGTCATTGTTGCTCATTGAGTACACTGTACCTCATCAGAAGCACATTTCTGAATAATTTTCAAGTAACTCAATTTTCAGGAAGCCAGCTGTTAAATGTTAAACCACCAAACAACTTGTTCCGCTAGGAAGTGATCAAAACACTATTTCCAAAATTGTTAACACCACTCTTCTCTATTATGTCCTTCTGAGCAATTGTTCTTTAACAAATCAGTAGTGTTGCCTTAAATTAATGCAGCAAGTGAGCATAATATTGTTTGCCTTCAAGAAACGAAAAAGCCCATGATAATAATATAACAGGGTTACAGGAGTCAACCGAGCAAGTAAAGATTTCATTAATTCACTACAATTCTCTGTAAGTCAACAATGAAGTGATTTTACAGTAGCTAAGGAAATTCCCCTTGCTGCTTCTATCCTTTGTAAAGGACACTCAAAGACTCTAAGGAGAAGTATTCTGCAGGCATAAAGAGTCCTAAATGATATCTACATTGTTGGAAAGAACAGAACAGTAAATATCTTATTCACAACCATTAAGAAAATTTAATTACTCCAACAAAATATATGTGTTTCCTTCACCACTAAGATTAGCTGGCAATAGATTCCACCTAACTGTGTGGTTTGAGAGGTGGATATTGATAGCTTTTTCAGATTCCAAAATAACCTTTAATCATAGGGACCAAATTTACATGAAATCAATGCTAACACACATCATAGTCTTTCCTGAACCCACTTTGGATACACAGAAAAATGAAATAAGAAAATTTTCAAAAAGTATATATGGTGAGGCTTCAACTATTGTTACTGATGGCAAGCACTAAGAACATAACATAGAAATATACCTGTAGCGCAACATGTTCCAAAGTGTTTCGAAATAAATTTGTCCCGCTGGTAATAGTTTGACGGATAACAGCTGGTGTGTCATCTTTTAAGAATGCCAACAAGACTGGAAACATCTGAGATAGGTGTTCCAAGTTCTTCAAACCAATCTCTTCTATCATCCTGCAATCAAAGGATTAGTTGTTAGTCAGCATCCAAAATATAACTATGGTAAGACGCAAAATATTCCACATAAAATAACATAATAGAGTTCAGATGTGAACAGCATCTAATTAACAAGATTTTTGTTGATCCAAGTTTTGCAACATTCTTGTCAATGGCTTCCAAACTCACGATCCCCCTCCAATGTTCATTTTTCTTTCTCCATCAATTTCTCCTTCCAATGAATTACAAACTCCTAAGCATTTCTGACATGGATGATGGTAATAAGCAAAGTGCCCTCAACGAAGACATCCATATTTTCCATTATGGAATGCATAATACGTCATTGTAATGCCTCAACTTCAGTTGGAAAAACTGTTCATACTATTTCGTATTGTTTCCAAGGCAATACATGCATCTCTAATTTTTCTTTCCCTGTGTTACATCAAGCAGGGAATGTTGAAGGTGTTAAAAATGAGTATTCTCAACAGTGTTAAAAGTAAGGACAACCAATGTATATATGGATGAAACGATTCCATTGAACACCACCAAGTAGCGACTATTTTTTCTGAAATATTGCAATGTGGTAGACCGGAAGCATCTCACAAGATACAAAAGCACTGCCTTGGCTGCAACTAGCAGGTACCTTTTCCACCAAAGACTCCACAGGACTTGTACATGGTCCCATCCACAATAAACATCAGCACATAACGGGCAACCATGCCCCTTGAGGGAATCAAACCCTAATACGACAATAATAGTACCTCGCTTGCACAGACCAGGCAAAGCTCTGTTGTCATATTATAAATAATAAATAAAATGTATAGGACTTCATAAATTTTATACATCAAACGTATGTACAGTGTACACAAGCTGACTAGCATTTAAAAACAGTTTACAGCAGGATTTCAGAAGTTGTCCCTTTAATAGTTTTTATGTTTCCTGGATGCTTGACAAAGCCTGCCATTAATGAATGGGAGATCCAAGGAAACTCCTGGACATTCCCTGGGAATTTTTGTTTTGAAAACATCTCTTGCACATCAATAAGCCTCTAAGCTCTTGCCCACCAAAGCCCAGATTGGGCACCATCTGGCCAATTACAGCTTTCTTTCTAGTGCTCTCAGTATACAGTGGTATCAAGAGACAGGCAGCAGCACTACAACTATCAGATCTGTGAGACACCAGGAGGCCCTCCACGCTTGACCAACAGGATGTTACAAAACATCTCACATCAGATCTCCAGACAGCTCATACCACACCAATAATTAGGATAGCTCCTCCAGAATTCAGCCTAGCAAAAAGGCATATCTCAAACCAGATCTTCATGTTCTTCCAGTTCCTTTGACCAGTCACATCATATCCAAGGACAGATCATACTACACAAGTAATCAAGATGCCTCCTCCAGATCTTGGCCACAGGTTGCACCACCCCAGCAACAAGACATAATCTCAAACCAGCCTAGATCCATATCTTAACTCCGGATCTACCATGCGCCGAGAGGGATCAAATCTCTTTTCACTCTAAAAGAAATTTGCACCTCAGATTTGATCCCTCTTGGCGCTTGGTAGATCTAAAATTAAGATGGATCTAATAAATAATTAAACTAGCCTAGATCCATCTTAACTCTAGATCTACCAAGCGCCAAGAGGGATCAAATCTGTGGTGCAAATTTCTTTTAGAGTGAAAAAAAGATTTGATCCCTCTCGATGCATGGTAGATTATTTATTTTATTTTATTTTATTTTATTTTATTTTATTAACGTAATTTAACAGAGTCAAAATGTCTGAACTAATAATTATAATTATTATTTTTTTATTTCTATTTTTTATTTTATCTTTATTTTTATTTGTGTAATTTGACCAAATCAAAATGTTTATATTACATAACAGGACAGGGCAACATCTCTTCCATACTGGGCTGGAGAGTGCGTCTCAACGCAGCTAGATCTTCCTGTTCTTCCAAATTCTCTAACCAGTCATCTATCAGAAGTCTCTCTTCCCTACGGCCTCAGATGTTAAGAGAGATAACATCTGGGGAAGTCAGTCGACCTCTAGGTGAGGCATCCCCTCTAGAAGCGTTGGTTTTTTTCATCTCTTTGCAGTACTTGCACATACCTGCACTATTGCTTTGGTTCCCTGCTCCATCTCTTAGGCTTTAGCCTTGCTAGTTTTTATTATATCATGATTTTCTAGGACCAGATTTTGCACTCCACTGTGTCTTACACTATTGTCCCTAGCAGTCCTATTGACCAATTTATGGTCATTTGTTGGACATTATATCTTATCCACATTCATTAGGAAATATTATTTCTGTTTTGCTTGACATACATAAGCCCTCCTTGAGGATTATGATAGCGACAGGAATAACTCCTAGAAAGTAATTATCTAAGCAAAAATGTTTTCAATTATACACAAAAAGTACAGTCCAACTCTCATATGGACAGAAAGAACTTTCACCTAGTTTTGGAACCAGCTGCTGCTAGTAGGTAAAAAAGCCAGGACACCTTAATATTGCCACTTTAGACATCATTATGGCCACATCATCAAACCATGAGCTGGTTGCTCAAACAATGCACATCTATAGTAGGTTGGACCAGACAGTTTACAAGCAATTTCGATCTAAGATTCATAGATGTCAGTGAAAAAGGAAAGATCGCTCTACCTGAAAAATATCCGTAAAGTGAGATTGTAACAATGCAACTAAATGGCCTTGCAGGTAAAGTGGCACAAGGCCAAGCAGCAGTGGCAAAGCTAAGAGGGGTGCCTTCCAATCCATAGAAAGTACTGGTAATTTCAAAAATAGGAGAAAATGAGAAAAAAGAGAGGTCACAGCAAACAACAATGAGATATCCAAATAAATGGATCACTTCATTAGTGAGCTTGACCCAAGCAAATGAGGGGTTAGTGATTCATCTTAAGCGAGCAAAGGTCTCTTGCAGAAGAATTTCATATCAGGCAAACAAATAATCATATAAAATTCTTAAATAAAAGTTTCAATTTTCCTTTATACTTCCCATTTTACCCTTTTACTTAATTTTTATATTATAATTAATAGTTCCAGGATGATTGGGAGAGGTTCCAACTTCATCAGACCTCATATGAAGAAAATAGCATTTCACATTCCATACAGAAGTCACCAGACCGAACTGTTATCAGAATTCTGTGATGACCCATTCTTCATAACCTTTTGAGCTGAATGCAATGATGCCAAGACTTGGAACAAAGGTAGACCTTGGTAACAAGACACACCACCTGCTTAGAACAAAGCTCAGTTAGGGATGAAACCCCCATCTAAGCATATTGCAGAACCAGCCTCTGCACCAACCAATTTGATAACAGAATCAGAGTGTTTATTTGAACAGTGACTGATTGTTGAACTTGATATTATTTGATGGATTACAAACTATTTGAAATTTTGATTTCTATTTCAGTTTTGGGACAAATTTTATACCATCATATTTGATGAGACTAATTGACCAACATATTCTTATTTTATAGATTTTGCAGATGGAAATCTCGTTATGATTTGTTCTGCACAAAATTTCCCGTATTTTGTGTTTGTTTTCTAGTTGCTGAGTTTCCCTGAGTATGGAACCGAGTTTTTCCGAGTCACCGAGTTTACCTGTGTCCCAGGCTGGCTGAGTTTTAGCCGAGCCTGAGTATCACTACCTTGGTGTGTATCCCCACAGCCTGTGGCATGTATTCACCATCCAAGATTATAATTCCCAGTACTTCAATAGTTGTTCAAGAGAGCTTATAGGATGCAAAATATTTAACATTGCAGATTAGCAATACCGATCAATAAACAATGTTGGTGTGCATGACGCATCCCAAGACATTGTAGAAACTGTCTGGTTCTCACAAGGCCAGAATGCAACAATACTTCTTGCCTTACAAAGAGATTTTTCTTGTTAAAACAAATGTCAACCACTTATAGTCCATATCCTGCCAAACATATGTTGTGCACCCAATATGTTGCAGGAGAAGTTTCAAAAATTATATAAATATCCCTGACTCAATGACCTTATATTCCACCGCAACATGGAAAAATTCACATTGTTAAAATATTTTATGTGAATTTTCAGGCCTTGTAATTCTGTATGTTTGGCCAGACACAAGCATACCCACTTTCCTAAAGCATTAATAATCAAACAAGTTCACCACACCATGGAAACTTTGGAAACTTATACAAACCCATTTGCATTCATAAGGGAGATATTTAGACACAGATCTCAGATCTTACATAAACTGCCTCACTCGAGAACGATCTCGACAATCACATCATACTTTCACGTTGATCCAATTTATCAGAGCGACAAACAACGAGCTGAGTCCCAAGGCATTTCAGATAGTAAAGCAGTGAGACCTCGGGACTCCCCTTAACCCCCTCCTTTGGGAGGCCAACCGGTACACTCAAGACCATTGCGAAGGTGCCAAATAGCACATTAGTTCACTCACTTCCAGCGCATCAAAGAGTTTAGTACCAGACGGTTCCAGACAGGTTCCTCCCCAGCCCCAGTGGAGCAGTCAGAGACTTATACAGAGCTACTTTCCTTTGGCCTTGGATGTTAGGAGTATCTCTTGCTCCTACACTCCCCTAGAATCATGAAGCCAGACTCCTCATTGGAAGCAGAGGACTCCAATAGCGAGCCAGCACCACTGTCGACCCACCTCACCATCAGCTATCAGACTCGGACATTCTTGACATCATTAACCGCCAGGTGCCCTGGACTTATTCACTTAGCCTTCTACATGATCTGTTATATACATGTTTATGAGGCTGTCTTATTATTAATTTATTATTGTATCCTTTACTTTATTTTATCCTAGTTTTAGCTTTGGCATTTTCTAGGAGTTGCATTTGCACTCCACATTGTATATGTACTGGTTATGTTCTTCAATCCCATTTACCCATTTATGCTCATTCATTGGACATTAATAAAATTATCTGATCAGATGCTAGGCATTTCAGATTTTCAACAAGTAACTCCTCGTTTTACCATGAAATACTTCATTTCAGTATAGAAATTAGTCAATGTAATCTGTCATCACTGAACCCGACCAAATATGACTATGTATTTTAATTGCTTGAAGTAAAGTGCCACATAAATTAAGGTACCTAAGTTGCTTCCATGGGGCCAATTAAAAATTTCCAGAGTGCATAACAGTGCATTTAAGTAATACTTCTCCATACATGGCATCTAACAAACTAACATACCAAAAAATTGGTGAGAATCCACCATAACTCTCTGAATTGAGGCATAGAAAATGTGATTAAAAGACAACCCATAGAGTGTTGAGTGTGACTTTCTCTGTTGTACTTACCAACGACTATTGAAACTTGAAAGAAACTTTTAAATGTTTGTTGAGTAAATTAAGGAAGTAATTATCAGCTGTTATGTTCAGAATATATTTCTAGATCACATGTTTAGTTGAAAGCAGAATGCCATTAAAAATTTGCCGAGAAACCTTTAGACAGCCATTATCAGTTGACATGTTCAGAATACAAATATAGCCCTATGGCTATTTGTAAGGGTGTGTTGCACATAACTTTTCTCTATTGTGCTGACCAGTTACTACTTAAAGTGACATGCCTTAAAATATTTGTTAAGAAAAATTAAACCAGTAATTATCAGTCAACTACATTCAAAATTTATTTCTAACTTCTATGCTTAGTTGAAAGTGGCATGTCTATTTTCCAAAAAACTTTTAGGCAGAAATTATCAGTTGACCATGTTCAGGATACAAATCTAGCTCTTGTGCTATTTGTATGGGCATACAATACTTTTTACTTAGGCTTTCAAATAAAAGCACCATCAATGTGAACATGTATAAGCGAAACATAGAATATGAAGGTGAGGAATACTATCAATGCTGCAATGGCCAAAAGGTTACTTAACATTTGGCAATAGACAACATTCAGATTTTGTTTTAGATTTTGAACTGGCAAAGCACAGGGCTCAACTGTAACTCTGTCCTTATCCAGAACCCATGTTCTCATGATCATTGGACACACTATCCCATATGGTTCTGAGGTTTGGGGACCTAGCTTGATTACAGCCAACTGGGCTAGAATAGAGAGAGAACAGATCCTCTTCCTTACACTATAATGTATGAGCTGTTGAAAACAAACAATTCCTCAGGCCATTGCACAAACCTAGTTTAAACAACTCCCTTTGTGCCTTTAAAGCCACCTTCAGACTTGTCTCTTTTTTTCACAAAGCCCATACTTTTGGTGACTCTACTGCTGGTAGAGATTGATAGTAGATACCCTTATCTCACCCTCAAGTATTAGGCTTTTACCTCTGAAGGCCCTCCTGGAAGGATAAGTTGCTGGTTTTCAGAGGCTTCCGAATAAAGTTTTAAGTCACCGGGATTAGAACTGGCAGAAACTCAACAAGGGAAAACAACCAGGAGATTCAGCCATATTGATATCGGGAATGACTCCGCAAAAACTTGGGAAATACTCTGAAATACAAAATATAAAGACATACATATAATTTAACACATGCTCAGCAGAAGTTAAATGGAGTGAGGAGCCTAACTTGATCAAACTTGGTTAAATCGAGTTTGACTCAACAAGATGATGAAAAAATCATTTAGGATCTGATCAGAGTCAAACTCAGTAAATCACAAGTTTGACTCACAATCCTAGTAACTATGCTTCCATGTTACCTCAGCGGGTAGCCTTCTCTTCAGTTGCCCCCCCTTTCAAGTACTCTTTAGATGCTCCAAATTACTTCCTACCATTTAAGCATGATCCTGAACAAGATGATTGGAGGATATCTACAGGAAATACATCCAGGTCACTTGAATCACATCCGCTGAGTGTTTTAGACCCAAGATGGCTTTCTATTCTGAGAACTCCATGCAGCTAAGAGAGATTATTATCAAACCTACATATACATGGAAAAACTGGATGTAGACCTTCAAGATCCCTTTTGGGCATTTCTGCGTAGGCTCTCACTCTGTTTGGATTGATACCAATCACTAAATCCCATGCCTTGATGGGACTTGCCAGCTATAACACTTGCAAAACACTAAGTCAAAGGAGCATCTCCTATCTAGATACCCTATTTGTAAGAACAGTGGGTTTTAATACATTACCAGGCACCAGGTGGCTACCTCTCTACTTCTATTATCCTACCAGAAAGCCATAACTTGTATTAGTGAGGAAGATTTTCAAGCATAGATCACTGTCCCTACAGGGACCCCCGAACAGTGCTTGCCAAGAGGATCACGTCACCGATGCATGCATGCAACAAACAAATACAGATCCATACCATTCTGAATATCATATCAAAACGACTAAAAGCCCCCCCTGATGAATCAACTGACTCCCTCGAGACTTCTAAGGAACTCCCACTCCACACCCCAGGACAAATAACACCAGAACAACAAACAGATCAGCTACACGAGTTCCCAGAGCCAGGTTCTCTCCACTCAAAGTACCACTGTCAAGGTTCGCATGAGTAGCCAATCCTCCATTCAGAGTTTCCCCTCCTGACAATGTGAATCATGGACCTCCTCAATCTAGGGCAACCTCCAGATTCCTCCCAGAATCACAACCAGGGCCCTTAAGGATAGTACCAACGATGTTACCAGATAGTGGTGCATCAACCCCTTTATGGTGATTCATGACCCAGTTGAGGCATCTTCTTCTCTCTCTCTACTCAATCAGCCTTGGCCTCTGATTCCAACACACCTAGACATCCTCTCCATCATGGTTCTGTTTATTTTTACAGTCTCTCATTTTGACATTTGTACTCATTCTTTTAGCTATATACTTAGCTCTTTTTCTGCTATTAATGAGTAGCAAAAGAGGCTGCGTTCACAATCCGGCTGTGTACTGGAATCTAGATGTACCGTATAGTCCCACTGACCTACTTATTGCAGTCATTCCTTGGACAGTACTAATATTATCTTTCTCTTATTTAATCTTACCATCGTGGCTTGAGAGGTCCACACCAGCCTCCTGTGGATTTTCTATCATTAATTTATCAAAGTCTATCCATTTAAGATCTCGTTCACAAGCTTGGTTCAACTGACCATAAAGCGGCAGTTGAAGCCAGTACCTTGGCCCCAGTAGTCATCCACGTGGTTATAGGCTTAAAAGGATTAATAAGTTCGGGACGGGGAATGTTCAGAAAAGTTTGGGACTTTGGAAAAAAGTTGGAAGATTCACAAAAAAAAGAGGTTCGCACATAGAAAGTTGAATCTGGGATGTTGATCTCTAAGCTCGTCGACATGATCAAAGGGACTTCCGATTCCATCATGCAAGCAATTAGAAACGTTGCCGAGTTTGTATCATTTGTTGATAAATAACACGGTATATCAGATTGGTGATAAAATCTTGGGAACATATATCTCTACAAAACATTCTGTGATTTCCAATTTCAATTTACTGGTTCTCTTCCGGAAGAAGGTAGGCAAATGCACTTTAAGTATCCACTTCTTTTCTCAGCAATACATCCATGTTAAGAATATTGTGTACATAAATACAAATGGCAAAACCCTAGATTTACAGAAAAAAATGTTCAGTTATGTTTCTCGGTAATTTAACTACTTCTAACAATAGATATCAACGTTAATGTGATGAAGGTTGCATTTTCTCAATTTCCGAAACCCTAGTTAGCAATTTGCTCAATTCGGTTTCAACCCGTCTGGATTGTGTATGGAAAAAAAAAAAAATGCGTCGTTCATTGAAGCAAAAAAAATATTTAAAGAAAAATACACTGCAAAAACAGAAGCATTTAAGCATACTCAGCGATGTATTTGCGGACGAGACTGAACGGCGCCGTTTGCAGCTCCGGCAAATTCGTCGCAAACTCCTTTAACATCGAGGGATCCCTGTGAAGTAAAATGTCCTTCAACTGCTTCAAAGAATCGATCCTGAGACCCATTTCGGGGTGATTTTTTGCGGAGTTGAGTAGAGATAGCACCTGCTCCCGCGTGTTCCCAGCCATCATTCCGACCATTTCCATGCCCTGCTCACATTGACTGGCCTTGTTAACTAGGGTTTTAAAAATACTATCCCTGCAGCAAAATTTGGCGAGACAGAGAAAAAATATGTTGCAGGGCGCCCATTCACGACGATGTGATCGAGATTCCGATGATAGGGGATTTTAATCCGGACATGTTATCTGCGAAGAATAGAAATAAAACCATGGTTGGTGCTTCTCAAAGCTTTAGTAGAATGAAATGTGATAAATTCGTGCATGGAGATTCGAGATCGGGAAACTCTTATGGATATTTGCCAAAATGGCCAGTTGGGTTTTGAAGTTAATGAGCCCATAAAACAACTACAAAATTGGTAAGGTTTGGGCTAAATAAGGTGTTGGTTCATTAGTGAGATTAATGGACTTAAGTTTTTGATGGTCTCGCCACGCACTAACTTAGTGAGGAATGAATTTGACATTTAAGTTTTTAGTTAATTTTGTGGAATAATTTTATAAATGAAAATAAATTAATTGAAACGTTTTTTTAGTTATTAATAAATTTGTAATTAAATAAAATATTATAAATGAATAATACATAGAAAAAGTGTTCACAAAATATAGATATTTTATATTTTTAACATTTAAATCGGAGGAAGTTAATTTTATGAAAGTTGTAGTTTTTTATTTCAAGTTTTGGATAATTTTCTAGCATATTTTTTGTCTAATTTTCTCAAAATTTTATAGGGATTTTTTGGAACCATAACTTTGAGTTTTAAGCTCTCCACAATTCAAGCGCCCCGGGTTTTCATGATGTTGAATCCTAGATGCATCAAAAACCCATTTTAAATAACAAAATTTAAGATCTGGCCAAAAAAAAATCCTCTGATTCTAGCCAAAAACTTGAAAACTTAGTATGTTTAAACAATGTCTTTATGAAGTGACGCCCCCAACCTCTTTAGGTAGTAGGGTGTGCATTTAATGTAGTTCCATAGTTAAAGTTTGATTAGGGTATTTATTTTCTAAATTAATGTGGTTTCATTGTTATTAAAGGTTTTAAGACAACTTACATATATCCTTGTTTATTTATGTTATCTCTACAAAAGAATATCCCAAACTTCTATTGACCTGAAGTATGTTTTATTACTCTTTTACTTGCAAATGTAATGCATGTAACTTATAAAATTTCACTTGCCCTTAATCTAGATGGCCAACATCAAACTTAAGGCCATGACCTCACTTGAACTTCTAACGAAGGGTTAATCTTTCAAGATGGAGAAGGATAAATGTTATATGTTATAGCATCATTGGCAGCTCATTACTTCTAGTTACGCATCCCCCTTTGAAAAACAAATATCAAATAAGTGTCTCTCTTCCTTGGGCTACATTCCTCTAATAGTTATTATTATTATTATTATTATGATCCATTTTTAAGGTCACGACCAAGCCAATACACAGCCCTCAAACCTAGCACCTAGACCAACTAGAATTTGTATAATGTAATGCAATGCCAAACCTTAGGATGTGTTTCTTGAAGCAACTTCTAAAAATATGAAGGATTCACATACCCCTAAATTACCATTTTGCATGTCATAAAAGGTAGCAAAAAATATGTTGCTATTAACAATTTTGGAAACTGATAGAAACTTAACACTTTTGAAGCACAACTTTTCTATTAGACTACCATATAAAAGGTAGGGTTTAATTAGCCTACTGGGCTAGCTCAAGTAGTTGAGTACTTTGAGCTTCATGTAGTAGCTCTCGGGATGAACACCCTATATTGGTTGCCTCTATTGTGTGTCTTATGTGATGTCCCTGTCAAGTCAAATACCATAATCAGTGTTGAGATATTCAAAATGGGTACCATCCATGAAATGCATGAAAGCTTTTTAGGGCTTCACCACAAGGTTCTCCTCGGAAGGGAAGAAAGATGGGCTTTAAATTTGTCAAGTATTAAACATAACTTAAGGAAAAAACTAATAATACAACAAATATCCAATAGTTGGTTTCATGGTGCAAGTTAATGCATTGATGCAATAACATTATCTCTCACTTTGTTACTTACATGTCTTAGACATAAATGTGAACTCTATGGTTAATAATTATTTTGACTAGCTACTTACATTAAAAAGGTGTAAAGAATAATAAGAAGAGAAAGAAAGAATAAAAGTGTGAGCAAGTGCAAAAATCTTACATTGGCATTAATTGTAAGACAAGCGTAATTTCTAAAGTATTACACCTAATAAAAGTTTTGCCAATTTAAGGCAATAACACGCTCTCTCAATCGAGCAATAACATCACTTGAAGATGTTGATGTGTTGTGTGGGTCCACTTGTAATTGGTATCTTCATGATACCTTCTCAATTGTAACTTGCTAAAAATGAAAATAGCATATCCCCTATAGAGGACCTTGTTTCATAGAAATATCGTCATATAAAAATAAAATGTAAGCATCATCATATTTTGTATAATTTAAAACATCCATTACATCACTATAATGATTGCAATTTCCCAATCTACACAAATTCCCCCAAAGATTGAAAAACTTTTAGTTCTCTCTTATCTTCATGTAAGAGTTATCTCTTTGATGAGCAATTCATGTAACAACATCCTCAACTAAAAAAAAAAAAAAAAAAAAAAAAAAAAAAAAAAAAAAATTATGAGTAAAGCTTTAAAGAAAAAGGATATGGTGTATCCCTCTCTCTTATTCATATGGTTGTCTACATTATTTTTTTAATCGTGTGGGCCTTTTTCTTTTTCCATAGAAGAGAAATCGTCCTTTACATTAAGAAAGAGGAGTACAATTACAAGAAAATATATATAGCCCAATAGACATCAAAGAACATAGACAACACTTTCAACTGCAGTAACCATCACATAATTGTTTGACGGTAACCAAAAATGGGTATTGACAGATAATGTTATATGTTGAAAATAACTTAAACAAGATTTATGCAAAAAGGTTACATAAACAATAAGATTGAACCACTAATATCCTGATGGCAAAAAGGATATAACCTATTTATAGACAAATATTATAAGTTATTCATGAGCTGACAGAAAGAAAAGAACACCATGACATATCAAATGTTTGGAGCTAGCTGAAGGTCACTAGGGAGTTGAATTGATCCCCTCCTCAATAACTAAAGGCCCCTTTGTTCTTCAAAGAAGATGAGCCCTTACTTCACCTGTAGAGCTTTCTTGGATATGTAATCAGCATGTTGGTTCCATTCCCTTAATATATGTTGAATGGATAGATTGAGGAAGAGACCCTTAGGAAATTGAATTCGATCCATCCAGTGATGGAGGGAAAGTACCTTCACATGCCCGCTCCCCACAAGTCAATCAACCATTGTAACAGCCCTGGTGAAAAATTCATGTAAAAAAAAAAAGACCAAGGTCATGTGACATGTATTCTAAGTTGAATGTTGGGAAAAACATCCAAGTGGGTGTTCGTTTCAGTTTATTACGGCTAAGGAAATTGGAAATGGCAATGGCAAAGGCTTTGGAAAAGCAATAGGCATTAATTGGCATTTTATTTATGAATGGAAATTAGGAGAAAATGAAGGTGGAAGGTCACAGGTTGCATGTGGGGAGGAAAATGAAGGAAAATAATGGAAAATGAAGAAAATAGAAGCCTCAATAATAAAAAGGCTTATGAGAATCAGTTCACGGACTTTTGTCAGTTCATTTTTGGAGCTCTCTCTTTATTCTCTTTCTCTCTCTCACTCACTCTTGGGCACTTAGAGCATTCTTGGAGCACTTCAACATTGGATCAAGAAAAGCAAAGGAATGACAAAGAAGGCAAAGGGAAGCAAAGATAAAGCAAGGAAGAGTAGGATCAAGCAGCTACAATGGGATTACTTGTAGGTATTGATTTGCATGTGTGATTTCCTTGCTAGATTTGGCATGCATGGTACATGCATGTGTGTATTTGGTTCTCTTGTTGTCATTGGCATGGGTTTTTCCAAGTGTGACAATGACCTTCAACCTTGCCTTGCCATTTTCAGATAGCCATGGTGTGATGGGTTCTCTTATATTTGGTTGAGCTGGATTGTCGGATGGTTTCGAAACTGAGTGAGGTGTTCTTTCAAAGAAAGAACACAAGGCCTAGGAGTCCCTGGACCAGAGAAGGTGGGATTGTAGTAAAGCCAGATTTTGTGTGCCTCAATGGGCCTAGGAATTCTCAACCGGTGAATGACAGGATATACAGTAAATCCCAGAGGTGTGTGCCCTCGATCAATCCTAGGAATCCTTGACCGGTGAATGGCGGGATATATGTTAAAGCCTGGATGGTGGAGTCTTGATTAGACCTAGGAATTCTCTACCGTTGTATGGCGGGATATACGGTAAATCCTAGAGACTAAGAGACAGGCAAATTCCTCACGGTGTAGGTGGAGAAATCTGGTGGCATCCATTCTTATTTAGGGCCTAGTGTTTTGGTGGGGATTGCAGTAAAGCCTAAGGAAACCTCGTTTGGTTTGGTTTTGAGTCCCGCATTCATGCTTGGAATATGGCACGAGGGTGATTGGATGAAAATAATATTTGGTTCAATCAATATATGGTCGGGTGGTTCGTGGAAGTCCCAAACCTAGTTGGCTTTTACATTCATTAATAAGCTCCTTCTCCTTTGGTATTTCATGTGTGAATGTACTGGCTTATATATGGATTTTATGGTTGTTATATCCTTGTTATTTTTGTTGGTTAGATGCTAGTTATGAGTATGTTTTATGACAAACTTTATGTATGGATCTCATCATGTTTTGATTAATAATTTAAAGTACAATGAATACATGACCTAATAGATTATAATGCAACTATTGTGATATGGAAAAAATGCTTCTTTAGAAGTCTCAGATAAGTATGAGATCCATATGCTCAAATTTGATGTTATGGCCTGTAGATTGCATATATATGACATTTTTGACGAAATGTCTATCATGGCTAGTAGGGGTCCAGTCAAGTCATTGATCAAGTGTTTGCATTAGTATATTTGTGCCAATGTCGTTTATCATTTCTGGAAGTGTCATGAAGTTATGGGTAGTGGCTTGACTCCTGACCATGAAAAAGTGTCACAAAATCTGGGGTTGCTGGCTTAGAACTAGCTTAAAAGGTCCACAGTCACTTACATGCCCTTAATGTGGGAGTGATTAGAAGGGCTCAGTCGCATGCATGGATTGACATGAAAGCAGTTGGGGGTCCAGATCAGTGAAATATCAAGAGGTCTCAAGGTTGGTCACCTGAAAGGGTTGGTTGGCTCTTGAAGGTTTTGTAGCATGTGTGGAAGGTCGGGATGGTTTTGTTTTGTTGGCTCCACTTCCTTAATTGTACATGGGGAGTTGAATCATATCGTAGTAGCCTCTCATCACATGTTTACCCCAGCGGACCAATTAACTTGGGTAAATGTGGAAGGAGGGTGTTACAAAGTGGTATCAGAGCATGGTCTACCCCTTGGACTAGATGGGCGATGTGTTGGTCATGCATTCGTGTTGGTTGCATATATGTGTTCTTTATGTTTGTGGACTATGTGCATGTTGTGTATGCATGGTGGTGATCATCGTTGTTGTTGTGTCACCATGTGGAAGTTGATGATATTGTTGTTGGGATGTGTTTGTCATGTATGCAGGTCAATGTCTATATGTTGTTATGCATGCATTGTCATGGTTATAGTTGTCGTGCATGAGGTCATTGTAGGCATTTTAGGTCATCATGATGTTGTTGGTATGTTAAGATGTTGATGCGTTGGTTGAGATACAGCAGGAGATGCAGATCATCAAAGTGAAGTTGTGGCACTATACTTTAGGGTGAGAGTAGATCGTCATCGTCATATAGGTTTGTATGTTTGGCATGCAGGTATGTGGTTAATGGTTTTTATAAGAATTAGGGATACTTATATGCTTTTTATTCTATTGCTTTTGTGTAAAAACCCTGGAGAAAACTTCCATGTAATAAAATTTATTAAAGGCAAAAATAATAACCACGATTGATGGGACATTATTCCAAGCTGAAAGTTGGGTAAAACATCCTAGTGTAGGTGTTCATCGGTTTATTATGGCTAAGGAAGTTGGCAAAGGTAATGGCTAAGGCTTTGGAAAGGAAAAAATGCATTTTTAGAACATTTATTATCTGAAAATAACAAAAATTAGGAGAAAAGGAAGGTGAAAGGTCACACGTTGCATGTGAGGAGGAAAATGAAGGAAAAATAATGGAAAATGAAGAAAACAGAGGCCTAATTGATAAAAAGGCTTATGAGGATCAGTCTGTAACCTTTTTTAAGTTTAGTTTTGGAGCTATCTCATTATTCTTTCTCTCTCTTGGACACTTAGAGTTTTCTTGGAGCATTTTGGCATTGGAACTAGAAAGGCAAAGAAGGCAAGAGTAAGCAGAGATCAAGCAAGGAAGAGCATGATCAAGCAACTACATCAATATTCTTTGCAGGTATCGATTTGCATGTGTATTTTCCTTGCTAGATTTTTCATGCATGGCATTTTATGTGGTTATTTTGCTGTTATGGCATGGGTTTTTCCAAGTGTGACAGTGTTTTCAGCCTAGCCTTTCCATTTTCGAATAGTCATGGTGTGATGGGGTTCTCATGTTTTAGTTGAGTTGGATTGTCGGATGGATTCAAAGCTGAGTGAGGTGGATATCTTAATGATAGAGCACATGGCCTAGTGATCCCTGAACCAGACTATGGATCATGGTAAAGCCACTGGTCTAGTAACTCCTGAGCTAGACTATGGGTTGCGGTAAAGCCAGGATTATGTTGTCTCGGTGGGCCTAGAAGTCCTTGTGGGTGAATGGCAGGATATATGGTAAAGCTAAGAGGTGGATTGCTCTTTGTTGGGCCTAGTAATCTCGAGTTGGGATATGCGGTAAAGCCTAGAGAGTGGGTCTCGGTTTAAGGCCTAGTGATCTGATGTGGATTGCGGTAAATCTTGAGAGACTAGGAGATAGGAAAATTCTTCACATTGTAGGTGGAGAAATTCAATGGCATCCATGCTTGTTGGCTTAGTGATCTGGTGGAGATCATGGTAAAGCATGTTATTACATGTTTATTGTGTTGGCCTAGTGATCTAAGATGGATTACAATAAAGCTTGGTTTCTGTTGATGAGGGTGAGGCGATTTAGCATCAGGATACCCTGGTTGGTTCTTTTAGTTTGAGCCCCACATTCATGCTTGGAATATGGCATGGGGGTGAATGGTTGAAGAGAGATTTGGCTTAGCCATTCTATGGTGGGGTGGAACATAGTAATCCCATCCCAGGTTTGGATTTTGTATCATCAATATGAGGTCATTTCTCCTTGTATTTCTATGAGTATTTTACTGGTTTATATGTGTATCATATGGTTGTGATTTCCTTGGTATTTATGTTGTTATTATGTTGGTTATGTATATGTTTTATGGCAATGGCTATGTATGGATTTCATCATGTTTTTACTTGTAAATGAATGAACAATGTATCTATGACCTAATAGATGATAATGCAGTAAATGATACAACGGAACAATGCTTCATAACGATTCTCAGATAAGTATGAGACCCCTATGCTTAAATATGTTGTTTACACCTATCGATTACATATTTGTGATATGTTTGACAAAATTTTTTGTCATGGCTAGTAGGGGTCTGGTTAAGGGCTTGTTCAAGTATTCATATTTGCATCATTGTTTCCCTATTAACTTTCTGTTCTGTAAGGTGTCATTCAATTATGTGCAGTGACTTGGGCTCTAGGCCTAAAAAAGTGGCTCAAATCCTGGGGACGTTGGCACAACATTGGGAAAAATAGTCTCTGGACGCTAGCATGCCTTGTCATGAGAGTGTCCAGAGCATCCTGGACATTGTCAGGTCCATATCATGGGAGTGTCTGGGGGCAAGTGGTCTAAAACCTCAATGGGACCCAGGGGGTAGCTACCTAAGTGGTTGGGATGGTTCCTGTGAGTCCTATAGTTGATGTGGAAGGTTTGTATGTTGTGTTTCGATCGATTCCACTTCCTTAAGGTCACATAGGAGGTCACCCCTCGAACTGGATGGGCAGTGTGTTGGTCATGCATTCATGTTGTTTGCATGTGTGTTAATCATCCTTGTCGCATATGTGCTTGTTGCATATGCATGGTGTCAGTCATGGTTGTAATGATGTCGCCATGTGAGAGAGGATGTTGTTGTTATGAAGTATGTCATCATGATTGTATGATTGGTTACATGTTGTTTATGCTTGTGTATTGTCAATGTCTGTTGGTATGGTTATTGTTTTCATGCATGAGGTCATGGTATGTGTAGTTGATATGGTCATGCATTGATGACTGGACTCTAGCTAGGCTGGTGGTTATATGTTTATATGCTTATGTATTATATGTCTATATGTTGTTATGATTATTCTTATACATGTATCACGCTAGTTTGGATGATCTTGCAGATGAGATATCCTCCCTGAATCTTTCTAAGGTACGTTGGTTTATTGTAATTTGGTTTAGCTGACATGGTATGCCTTGCAGGAAAGATTTCAAATGACTAACAAGATGGTAGACTACAAAGACTCTTCCTATGAATTAGATGAGAAACGTGGTGTTGGGCACTCTTTTGATTTGGCAGACACATTGAAAAGTTTGAAGGAAGAAATAAGGAGTTGTAAGGCAGACAATGACAAAATCATACAGGCACAAGAGAAACAAGCAAAGCTTAATGTAATACTTCTTCAAAGTTTGTCAGAATTGCAGCGACAAGGGCTACTTCGGATAAGCCATGGACATGAGGACAAGACTAATGGGGCATATGGCAGTGGGTCTCATGGTGGCTAGAAGTTGGATAGATATGACACGGTTAGATATGGCAGATTGTTGGATACTCCGGATATGAGAGGTGATGGATACAAGTATTATTCTAGTTCTGGTTCCGATAGGCATCATGATCGTCGTCATTATCATCCTTATAGGAGGAGTGATAGGGGATACTTTCTAGACGAGTTTAAGAAAGCAAAGCCACCTACTTTTGATGGAGATGTGAAGAAGTTGGAAGATGTAGAGGCTTGGATACTTGGGATGAAGAAATTCTTTGAGTTGCATGAGCACAAAGATAATATGAAGGCCAAAATAGCTTTCTTTAGCCTGAGAGGTAAAGTAGACATTTGGTGGGAAGATGTGAAGCAAGTTAGAGGCATCAATACAAATGACTTGACTTGGCATGAGTTCCAGAGACTTTTCAGGAAGAAGTACTTGTCAGAAAGGTACTACGACAGTAAGGCCAAAGAATTTTATGAGCTAAAGATGGGATCAATGATAGATGAAGAGTACATGACTAAGTTCTTGGATTTATTGAGGTATGTATTGTATCTTAAAGATGAGAAGGATAAAGTTCAACGATTTGTAAGTGTTATGCCATTAACATTTAGAGATTGGATTGAGTACGATGAGCCTCAATCACTTGAGGAAGTTATTGGGAAATGGAAGCATTTTTATGAACAATCAAAGAGTAAGAATGAATCTCAACAAGGATGGAAAGGAAAAGACAAAGGTAAAGGTAAATGACAGCTGAAAAGAGCAAGGCCTTATAATGCATACGAGAAAGAAAATGTGGCACCACAAAAGAGTTTCAATGTAGCTAAATAGGGACATGGGTCACAACAACAACATAGAGGTGAGGGTATTGGTTGGTCGGAGTGTTGAACATGCAGTAAAGAGAACATTAAGAGAGATTATCCACATAATCAGGGTGGCAGGCCTCAGATATATAGTGTGCAGTAGGCACAGTTTGTTGGGGATGTTGGTTAGAGCGTTCCTCGTATTTATGAAGCGTTGGATAATAAATAGGCAGACCATCAGGCATCTATCATTGAGATGGATGGTAAGCTTTGTGATCAAGTTATTTCTATTTTGATTGACCCTGGATCTAATTATAGTTATGTTAGTCCTAACTTGGTGGATAAGTGTGGTTTGAGTAAGGAATCCAATGCAAAATCTTGGTTAGTGCAGTTGGCTATAGGTATAAAGAAGCGAGTTCATCATTGGGTAAGAGCTTATGCATTTGATTTGAATGGTATGCCTACTGCATCACATTTGAATGTATTACCGTTAGGATCATACATAAATACACCAATACACACACACACACACAGGACCAATTGAATGTAGGTTGTTCGCCCTCCCCTCACCCTCAAACCCTTTCCTTTGACTGTGAGTTATCTCTCTCTCTCAGACCCATCCAGCCAACCATCCTCTACAGCCATCCCAACCAGATTAGTCGTACCATCCCCCATCCACCTGAGCTAGTCCATCCATCCCATCCAACCCATACAGCTACTCCTTACAGCAAGTAAGCGATCCCATCTGACCAAGCAAGTAGTTATGGGATTATCACTAGGACACGTCACTAATGTTGCTATTGCGTTGGCTACCTTGTGAAACACCAGCGCATGGAACCTTTAGCCAACCAAATAGACCAAAACATACTCATATGGATTGTACAGTTGGTCAAGTCAAGCTAGTAATGACCTAACACAAGCCACCTTACCTCCCTAAAACCACACAAGCTATCTATCCTTACAAGCCACACATCCAAGCTAGTTAACCCCATACCCCCTATCCATCTCATTAGACCTACTACCAATAGATATTCTCCCTACCTACCTTACCCAATCAACCAAACATACACTTAGTTATTGGTACAAGGAGAGTTATAGGTACTAGTACTGGTACAGCTAGGGTTGTTTGCGTTACGCGCTTACAAGCACTTCTCCTGCTAGCGATCTGTGGGAAGGGGACCAATAAGCTGGTGATAGAGCTTAAAAAGGATTCAAATTCTGTAATAGTTTGTCTTATCAAGACGGAGTTGGGAGCGGACCAATTGAATGAAATACTTTATTCGACATTGATTAAGCGGTGTCGTATTAGAGAAATAGCCAGCTTCGAAGTATTCAAGTATACAAGTTTGAGTTTGGCGTGTGTGGTATTTTTGGCTGAAAATGACAGTAGTGAAAGTACCAGTGGTATTATTTCCTGGGATATATCATACTGTGAAATAAAGAATCGAGCATATGCTTGATGTAGTAAGAAGGGTTCGTACCAAGTGCATAGACTCGCATGGTCTCTAAGTAATGACACGATTTTGGAACCATATTATTCCAAGAAAAGATCTCAGGAATCTGCTCAACAGGACGTGAATGATGCTAGTAGTAAGTTAGTGGACGCGCAAATGTCTGTGTCTATGTCTTGGGCATGGATTGGTTGTATCTTCACATAATCAATGTGGATTGTTATGACAAGGCAATTGAGTGTGTAGATGACAATGGGGAACCAAGAGTCTTGCAGGGAAAGAAGAAAGCCACATCAATTAGGATGGTGACAACTATGCTGGCAAAGCGTAGTCGTTGGAAAGGGTGTGTGTTATTTGTTGTACATATTTCTAGTGACAAAGGTAAGGAAGTTGAGGATGCAGACTTTTTGACTAGGTAACCAGTTCTGCAATAGTTTTAGGATGTGTTTCCCGAGGATATTTCAAAGTTGCCACCTCACAAGGAAGTAGACTTTTCTATTGAGTTAGTGTCAGGGGCAACTCCAGCATCAAAAACACCAACAGGATGAGCACACCTGATTTGGTAGAGTTGAAGTTACAGTTGAAGGAAATGTTGGACAACGGATACATTAGGCCAAGTGTATCACCTTGGGGTGCACAGGTATTGTTTGTGAAGAATAAAGATGGTACTCTCATATTGTGCATTGATAACAAGCATTTGAACAAAGTGACCTTCAAGAATAGGTACCTGTTACCGAGGATTGATGATTTGTTCGATCAATTGAAGGGAGAAGTAGTATACTCGAAGATTGATTTGAGATCTGGATATCATCAGGTACACATCAAAGAAGAGGACACCTACAAGTCTGCATTCAGAACCAGGTATGGGCATTATGAGTTTTTCATAGTTCCATTCGGTTTGACTAATGGGCCAACTACATTTATGTGCTTGATGAATAATGTGTTGCATTCATATTTGGATAAGTTTGTTATTGTGTTAATGGATGACATATTGGTATATTCTAAAAATGAGGAAGAGCTTGTTGATCATTTTGCAGTAGTATTCAGGTTGTTGAGAGAGCCTCAGTTGTATGTTAAGCTAAGAAAGTGCAATTTCTTTCAAACTGAGGTACATTACTTGGGACATGTTGCCTCCAAGGAGGGCATTGCAGTAGATCCATAAAAGATAAGGGCCATCATGGAGTGGGTAGCTCCTAGAAATGTGGGTGAGGTGAGATATTTCATGGGGTTGGCAGGCTATTACAGGAAGTTCATCAAGAACTTCTCACAAATTGCTTATCCTATTACATCATTACAGAGGAAAGGTAAGAAGTTTGAATGGACAAAGGAGTCTGAGGTCAGTTTTGAGCAGCTTAAGCAGTTGTTGACACATGCTCTAGTGTTAAAGATTGCAAATCTGGACAAGGAGTTTGTAGTATGCGTAGATGCTTGCAAGAGAGGAGTTGGCGGAGTCCTTATGTAAGAAGGACAGGTAGTATGCTATGAGTCAAGAAAACTAAATGAGCACGAGAAGGACTACCTGACACATGATCTTGAGTTAGTAGCGATCATACATGCATTGAAGATGTGGAGGCACTATCTTCTTGGCAAGAGGTTTGTGCTAATGAGTGATCGCATTGGGTTGAGGTGTTTGTTTGGCCAACCAAATCTGAACCCCTGATAGGCTAAACGGTTGGCCACGATTAATGAGTTTGACTTCGAGATCATGTACATCAAAGGAAAGGAGAACAGGGTGGCAGATGCTCTTATCAGGCAGGTATCGATAAATCACTTAGCAACTATGAGCTCCTATGGGACAGACTTATAGGATAAGATCTTGCAAGCAAGTCAGCAGGATGTCAGGGATATGGAGATTGTGCATAGGTTGTAGTAGGGTACTGATAGTGG
The DNA here is from genome assembly GCA_000404065.3 of Pinus taeda. Taxonomy (NCBI): domain Eukaryota; kingdom Viridiplantae; phylum Streptophyta; class Pinopsida; order Pinales; family Pinaceae; genus Pinus; species Pinus taeda. The sequence continues at coordinate 25,852 of APFE030450761.1, read as the reverse complement.
TACAGGTATAGGTACAAGTGCACAGGATGTGGACTATTGTCTTGCAGTAGATCGATTGGTCTGATTTAGAGATAGGATATATGTGTCAGACAGTAGTGATCTCAAGAAGGTGATCTTGAGGGAGTTTCATGTGAAACCATATTCAGGTCACCCAGGCTACTAAAAGACGTTGACCGTAGTGAAGAAATTTTATTATTGGCCGAATCTGAAGAAGGATGTAGCAGAGTTTGTGGCTTGGTGTTTTGATTTTCAGCGTGTGAATGCAAAGTGTAAGCATCCAGGTGGACTGCTACAACCGATTGCGGTTCCAAAATGGAAATGGGAGGTCATTTCCATGGACTTTATCATAGGTTTGTCGATGACAGTGAGACAACATGATCCCATCATGGTTGTTGTGGAAGGGTTGACAAAGGTTGTGCACTTCATTCCAGTGAAGTCTACATTCTCAGCTAGCGATGTAGCACAAGTATTCATCAGAGATGTGATCAGATTGCATGGTGTTCCAAAGAAGATGTTAGAAAGGGATGCAAAGTTCACTTCCAAGTTTTGGAAGGGGTTGTTTGCAGGTTTAGGCATAGAGTTGGCCTTTAGTACAACTTATCATTTGCAAAAAGATGGATAGATAGAGAGGGTCAATAGGATATTGGAGGACATGTTGAGGATGTATGTGATGCATGAACAACGAAAGTGGGAAGAGTATCTTCCATTGTTAGAGTTCACTTACAACAATAGGTATCAGGAATCCTTGAGGATGAGTCTGTTTGAGGCATTATATGGGTGGAGTTACAATACTCCCATCAGTTGGAGCGATTCAGTTAACATGGTGTTGATTGGACCAGACATGTTGGAAGACACGAAACAAGAGATGTAGGTTATAAAGGAGAATCTAAAGGCAACACAGGATAGGCAGAAGAGCTATGCAAATCAGAACATGTTGTTCCAGGTTGGGGAATAGGTGTACTTTCACATCAAACCAAAGAAGAGATCCTTCCGGATTGGATCATGTGCCAAGTTGGCACCATGGTTTGTGGACCCTTTAGCATTATTGAGAGGATTGGTCCAGTAGCCTATCGACTTGCACTGCCTCCGACAGTGAAAGTCCATGATGTTTTCTATGTGTCATTGTTTAAGAAGTATGTCAAAGATGTTGATCATGTGATTGACTGGTCTGTATTGCAGGTGGAACCAAATGGAGAATTCCAACCGGAGCCTTAGTGTATATTATATAAAAAGGTGCTCATGCTCCATAATTGAGCAATCGATCAAGTTAAAGTGAAATGGAAGCACTTTGGGCTCGATGAAGCTACATGGGAGATGGAGAATCAAATGCGGGCTATGTATCTTTCATTGTTTGTCAGTTGAGGCAAAGTAGTTTTGGTATAGTGTTCTAGTATATGTCTTTGGTACATGTGTGGTGATGTTTTGGTATATGTACATATGCATATGGATGTAAATACTGCCATGAGCTATGTTATAAAGCTCCAATAAGAGGTATGGGTGTCATGTCATTATGATGTTGTGTTTGCTATGTTTTCTTGTGGTTTGCTTCTCAGTAAGTTGATCATTGTAAATATTACATCGAGCTAAGTTATAAAGCTACATCGGCAGTATATTTTGCTTACAACAGTTTTGTGGTTATAGGTGTTGCTGAACATTGAGGATGGTGTTCCCCCAAGGGGCAGGGTTTTGTGATAGCCTTGGTGAAAATTCCATGTAATAAAAGTTAATAAAGGCAGAAATAATAACCATGGTTGATGGGAAACTTATTTCAAGTTGAATGTTGGGCAAAACAACATAGTGTGGGTGTTCATCAATTTATTATGGCTAAGGAAATTAGCAAAGGCAATGGTTAAAACTTCAGAAAGACAAAATGGCATTTTGGCACACTTATTTATGAAAATAATGGAAATTAGGAGAAAAGGAAGGTGAAACATCACAAGTTGCATGTGAGGAGGAAAATGAAGGAAAATAATGGAAAATGAAGAAAATAGAGGCCTAATTGATAAAAAGGCTTTTGAGGATTAGTTTGTAACATTTTGTCAGTTCAATTTTGGAGCTCCCTCATTATTCTCTCTCTCTCTCTCTCTTAGACAATTAGAGTTTTCTTGGAGCATTTTGGCATTGGATCAAGAAAGGCAAAGAAGGCAAGAGGAAGCAGATGTCAAGCAAGGAAGAGCGAGATCAAACAACTACAACAATATTATTTGCAAGTATCAATTTGTATGTGTATTTTCCTTGCTATATTTGGCATGAATGGTATTGCATGTGGTTCTTTTGTTGTTATGGCATGGGTTTTTCCAGTTGTGACAATGTTTTCAACCTAGCCTTGCCATTTCTGGATAGCCATGGTGTGATGGGGTTCTCATGTTTTGGTTGAGTTGGATTGTCGGATGGATTCGAAGCTTAGTAAGGTGGATCTCTGAATGATAAAGCACACGGCCCAATGATACTTGAACTGGACTATGGATCACAATAAAGCCACTGGCATAGTAACCCTTGAGCCATATTGTGGGTTGTGGTAAAGCCAGGATTGTGTTGCCTTGGTGGGCCTAGGAATCATTGTCGATGAATGGCAGGATATACGGTAAAGCCAAGAAGTTCCCGAGTGGGGATATGCGGTAAATCCTAGAGAGTGGGTCTCGATTTAGGGCCTACTGATCCAGTGTGGATTACAGTAAAGCCTGAGAGACTAGGAGACAGGAAAAGTCCTCATGGTGTAGGTGGATAAATCTGGTGGCATCCATGCTTGTTGGCCTAGTGATCTGCTGGAGATCATGGTAAATCTTGTTATTACATGTTTACTATGTTGGCCTAGTAATCTGAGATGGATTACGGTAACGCCTGGTTTCTGTTGATGAGGGTGAGGTGGTTTAGCCTCGGGATGCCCTGGTTAAGTTTTTTGGTTTGAGTCCCACATTCATGCTTGGAATATGGCACAAGGGTGAATGCATGAAGAGAGATTTGGCTCAGCGATTCTACGGTCAGGTGGAACGTGGTAGTCCCATCTCGGCTTTGGATTTTGCATCATCAATAAGAGGTTATTTCTTCTTGTATTTCTACGAGTATTTTACTGGTTTATATGTGGATCATATGGCTGTGATTTCTTTGGTATTTCTGTTGCTTTATGTTGGTTATGTATATGTTTTATGATAATGGCTATGCATGTCTTTCATCATGTTTTTACTTTTAAATGAATGAACAATGTATGTATGATCTAATAGATGATAATGGAGCAAATCATATAAGGGAACAATGCTTCATAGCGATTCTCATATAAGTATGAGACCCATATGCTTAAATCTATTGTTTACACCTATAGATTACATATTTGTGAAATGTTTGACGGAATTTTTGTCATGGCTAGTAGTGGTTTGGTTATAGGCTTGTTCAAGTATTCATATTTGCGTCATTATTTCCCTATTATCTTTATGTTCTAAAGGTGTCATTCAATTTTGGGAAGTGACCTGGGCTTTGGGCCTAAAAAAGTGGTTCAAATCCTAGGGATGTTGGCACAGCACTGGGAAAAGTAATCCCTGGACGCTGGCATGCCTTGGCATGAGAGCATCCAAAGCCTCATAGACGTTTTCAAGTCCATATCATGGGAACGTCCGGGGGTCAAGTGGTCTAAAACCTCAATGGGACCCAGGGGATAGCTACCTAAGTGGTTGGGATGGTTCCTATGAGTCTTGTAGCTGATGTGGAAGGTTTGTATGTTGTGTTTCCATCGATTCCACTTCCTTAAGGTCACATAGGAGGTTGAATCCAATCATAGTAGCCTCTCATTACATGTTTACCCTAGTTGGCCGGTTACTTGGGTAGATGTGGGAGGAAGGTGTTACATATTGTGGTTACATGTATGATAAATGCTAGTTGATCAACGTAGTCATATGCACATGTGTGAGATAGTCATGAAGGATAGTAACTTGTTGCTATATGCACTGTGGTCATATGCATGATGGTTGTGGTCATTACAGCTGAGGTCTTGATGTTATTGTGTTTTGAGCTAATTTGGGATGACCTATGCAGATGATTATGGTTATGGCATTCATGTATGAGTTAACTTATTGTGATATTATATCATACTAATTTAGATTGACTGTGCATATGTGATTGTTATGCATGGATGACAATTGTTTATGAGCTTATGATGTGAACATGTTAGCTAGTTATTGTTATTGATATCATGACCTTATTTAAGTTTGAGTTGATATGTTGTGAAGTCATATCATGTTAATCTAGATTGATTGTGCACACAAGATAACCTTCCCTGAGATATATTACAGTATGAGTTTTCTTATGTCGAATACTTGGTGCTTGAATGTTTGATTATGTCGTCTATTTAGTGTTTGAGTGTTTGGTGTCTTTATGAAATATATCTATTGTTTGAATGTTTGATTAATTGCATGATATGAGTACGTGTCTATAAGATTGCATGAAGAAATGATCTTGTTTTAAGATGGTTTTACTAACACATATGTGTTGAGATAGCTGATATGTACTTGAGTGTAAGTAGGTGATAGTTGTAGCATTATGTATTATGATTGATGAATGTGAGTTGATTGTTGATTATGACATGGTTGTTAGACTTTGTAAAGGGTGATTTCAGATTGATAGATATGTTGTCTTGATCTTTGGAACATGTAGTTGACATGTGTGTTTAGTTACAAGGCAACGTGTTTGGCACAACAAGGTAAGAAAATTGGCATATTGTTATATTTATTTATGCATTGACAATTATGTGTTTATGGCAGTATGATGCATGGGATTGCATGGCAAGAGACTTCCATGAAATGTCGGGTTGAGGTTTCCTTTGGAAGCACTCGGAACCATGGGGATTGGGTCATGGTGTTTGTTGCCAGTCTTGTGCTTTTGGTCTTTTGTGATTTGTTGTGCTTGATTTGCGGCTTTGTTTATGTCTGGTGCAAGTCCTTGCCACTTTATTTGTGACGTCGTGTTGCTATTGGTGTTTCATGGTTTTCTTCTTGTTTGTTTCTTGTTCTCGTCTTTATGTTTTAAGGGTCTTGGTAATTGGTTGGGAAGGAAGAAGTTAATGGAGCTTGGGAAGAGCTAAATGAAACCCAACAGGTGATGTAAGTCTCGAATGAAGTTAGGTGATTGTATAAGGTCAATTGAAGGTAAAGGTATGACAACCAGTTGGATTGGTTGGGTCCATTGGGGTAAATGGACAATGTGGTAGGATAGTCACGAGAAAGGTAATAGGAAAGGTGAAGTAAATGGATTTGAGGCGTCAAATGCCTTGGCTATGTTGGGAACGATTGTTCACAATGTTGTGCATGAATAAAGGGAGTTCTCTTAACCTTGACCTTATTGTATTTGGTAATTATGTTGTGATCGTGATTGTATTGATGTCTATATATTTATACATGTATGTCTGTATGTATGTCGTGTCTGATAGGGTAGCCAAATATCATCATTGTCTTATACTGATGTTTATATGTATGTATGTCATTGTCTGACAGGGTCATTAGGGATCATGCTTATGGAGGAATGATTTCTTATGCAAGTGAATGGCATGAAGAGGTTCCTGGTCTTATGAGGAATGAAGTGGGAAGAGTAGCCCTGACAAATCTATGAGGTCAGTATCATGTGGATATGATTTGATATTATGTGTTTGTACTATGCCTACGTTTATGTTATGGATAGGCTGTGTTGAGGGACACATCAGCAGAATGAAAGTAGTGTGCTTTGCTGCATATTGGGACAAGCATGGATAAGACACTAGAAGTAAGGTCATTTCGTAAGGACAGTGTGGCCTCAGGATGTGTAATATCGGTGTTGTGTACATGTAGTATATGCAATATTATGTACCTATGATGTTGTGTGCCAGTTGTATATATGGTGTTGTGTGTATATTGCATATGCAATGTTGGGTATAGATGGTACTATGTACATGTTGGATATGCAGTGTTGTGTACATATCGTACTGTGTGCATGTTGGATATGCAGTGTTGTATGCATATTGTGTTGTGCGCATGTTGGATATGTGGTGCTGTGATAAAATCCATTGAAACCTCCTCCCAACGTTGGCTTGGAATGGATAAAGGTTGCAATAGACCCGGGGTCTTAATTGTTTCAACTTTATTTTGTTGGCAGACCAAAAATTTCGCTACAAACTTTTGAATATATGATTTAAGGCCATCCAAAAAAATTCCTTCTTAACCCTGTGGTAAGTTTTTAAAAATCCTTAGTGCCCTCCTAAGGGAGAAGTGTGTTATTCCATAAGAATCTTTTGTTTGAGTTGGGAATAATTACATAGGTATAAGTGATCTTTGTACCATAACGAATCATTTTTCTAGCTAAATGTATCAGATGTACTGGGATCTTGTTGTAACTTTTGAATGAGTGCCTACACTTCTTCGTCATTCTTCCATTCATCCTTTGCTCTGTTTATCCAATCTAGTTGGATAATAGAAATGGCACAAAGCAATGCTTCCACATCCTCATCCTTTCTTGAGAGTGCATCTGCCACAACATTTTACTTCCCTTTTTTGTAGATGATTGCAAAGTCATAACCCAACATCTTTGTGACCCATTTTTGCAACTCTTCTGAAGATAATCTTTGTTCTAAAAAGTATTTAAGACTATGATGATCCGTTTTTACCTTGAAGTGTCTTCCCATTAGGTAGGGTTGCCATTTCTTAAGTGCATGTAGTATTGCCAACATTTCCTTCTCGTAAATAGCTTTGTGTAAATACTTTCCTTTGATTGGATGCCTTTCGAAAGCAATAGGTCTTTCTTCTTGCAAAACAACACTAGTTCCATTTCTTGAGGTATCACAGTCCATAATAAAGGTTTTTGTGAAGTATGACATAACTAATACCAGTGCTTGGCACATTGCCTCTTTAAGATGTTCAAAGGCCTTTGTTGCTTCTAGAGTCCATGAAAATGCATATTTCTTCAATAATGTTGTTAGAGGTGCTACTATTCTCCCATAATTCTTA